>JASDQU010502217.1:14446-52616 GCA_032191745.1 Picea mariana | reverse complement strand
GTGGTCCCACATCATTTGGATTTTGTATGAATAAGTTATGATTGTCTTACACGGAACACCTATTTATTAACTAGCTTCAGGACTGGTCACAAACCCTATCTTCCACAGAGTGTATCTCCATAATTATAGCGAATCAAGATATGGAATTTTTACTAGAGGTACCTTGATATGCCTTCTCAATACCATAGAGCTTTCACCATCTGAATCGTTCTAGAAAAAAAGTTATAGCAAAAATGGTAAGATGACCTGAAAATAGCATACCTTAGAACACATCACCAAAACACTTCATCCTCCCTTGAAATCCAGCCTTCTTTTACTTCTTATTCCCTCTGAAATTAGACTTGTATCAAATGATTGTATATTGATGTTTATTTATACCATTTATGTCACTTCCTTTTAACATTAGGGTTGACCTGACACTTTCTTATTTTGTAATTCTTTTCTTTAATTATCTTCAGGGCCTACATGTACAATTCACTTTGTCATCTGCAAAAGTTAATTTCTCCTCAACCATGAGGATCCACGCGACGTGCCACATACCACCAGAAACAACATGATGTATATTATTTATTCATGGGTGTTGTATCTTCATGTGAATTTTCCTTCATGTCCAAATACCTTCATCAATCTTTCAGTCGAAAACCCATGACTAGGGTTGACATCAATGACAACAACCAATCTTCCAACCATTTCTAAATGTTTGTCAATGGATCTCAAGGTAGTTCTCCCGATCACTCTTAACTATCGCACAAGTTCCCTAGGAAGAAAAATTTCCTTGCTACATCCCATTATAGCATCAAATCCAATCCTCACTAGAGGTCCATCCCCTACCCCCCAAGACAGGGATGAACCTATGACTAGAAATACAAAGACACATATTTCCATTAATTGGAAACATTATGACTCAATTTGTTTTATATCCTTATGTTTGTTATGGATCTAGGGGATATGTACTTTTGCACCAATATCTTTCTCCAAATTATTTTATTTGTGAGGACCAACCATAAATACTTATCTTCCCAAGGTTTACCAAAGTGATGAATATTTTTTAAGCCCCACCCTCCTAGAGCCTTTGGGGCTGCCATATTTTTCCACCTAATCCAATGTGTCCCCTTAAATTCACTACTACATGTGAGACAAACTTGTAGTGGAACTTCTGAATATTTTATAATATGCCTTTTGGAATATGAGAAAGAGTGTGATAGTAGATAGGTACAACTTCTAGGACTACTTTTACTAACACCAATTCCCCCCCCCCTTTGATAACCACTTATTGCACCAAAGATAAATTATTTTCTCAATTTTGGAAACCAGCCACCACTAATCTCCCTTTCCATAAAAAAAAAGGGATTAAGTGTAAAACCAAAATACTTAACACCATATTTCAAGTCTAAGTGATGATATGGAAAAAATATTTCAAACTTGTTGGACTAATCCACATCCATACCTAAAGTAAACAAAGTATACTTGACACAATTGAATTCCATTCCTGTAGATTTATTATATAATAGTAAGATATATTGGAGTTGAGAGCCTTCTCTATAAGATTCAAAGATGAATAATAAAACATCATCCATGAACAACAAGTGGGTCAATGTTTCCCTCCCAAACCTAATCCCTTGGATATACCACATCCTCCTTTCCTCAAGGATATTTCTACTTAATCCTTCTTCCATGAGGAGGAATGATATGGGGACAAGGGGCATCCCTACCTAAGTCCTCGAGTGGGTTTGAATAATTTTGAGGCAACTCTGTTGATAAATATTGAGAAATAAGTAGTAGTAACACAACACATAATCCACCCGACCAAAGGAAAATATAAACCAAGATGGAGTAGTAGTAACTAAAGATACATACAATATACCTTATCATACGCCTTTGATAATCTAGTTTGATTATTGTAGTAGGAAAATGTGACATCTTGATAGTATGTAAACCCTCTGTATAGGTTGTACTAATGGCCTCATGAATTTGTCATCCACTTAGGAAGACCAATTGTTTTGCTAAAATGTATTCTGAAAGAATTGTGTTCATCCTTGTTGCAATCACCTTGGCTATAATATTATATAGAAATTACAAAGAGAGAGATATTTAAACCGTCAAAAGACTCATGAAAATTCTATTTACGAATCAAGGCTAGAAAGGTAGCATTTTGACTACCTTTCATTTTGTCAGTACATCCTACCTCCTCAACCACTCACAATAAATTGACCCCAAGCATATCAAAGAACTCAATAAAAAAATACACCATCCACCTATCAGGTCCAAGGTTGTTGTCTATCTTGAAGAAATGAAAAATATTGCATTCAACTCCTCCTTTTTCATTGGGCTATATAGTTCCTCATTGGTCTCCTCATAGACCATTATAGGGAACAAAGAAATAAATTTTAGTATGTAATGTCCCTAATCAGAACCCTTTGTAATTGTACATATATTTCGGTGAGCCATTTTACCAATTATAAATGTAAATGTGAATTTAGGTTGGTGAGTCATTGGTACTAAGTTTTGGTGTTGGACACACCTGAGTAGTGTGTGGAGAATTATTATCAAAGATAGGGTGCACACATTTCATAGTGTTGCACACATCTGGGTAAGTGCGCACATTTCACAGTGTTGTGCACACCTGGGTAAGTGCACGGGAATGACCTAGGAGTGCACACAGAGTTGAGTTATATATATGTATATAAATGAATTTATATTTATTGAGGCCGAAGAGCCTATGTGGTTATGAGGCTAGTGATCCGGGATGCAAATAGGCAAGTGCACGTATCCATGTAAATATAATCATAGTTATTAATATATTATTACATCATTGCATGCAGATATACTAAGATGAAAAGAGATGGGGGGATAACTCCACTGGAAAAGTAAAAAAGGGGGGTGAGACTTAAGTCTTAGGGAATATTTTATAATATTTCTGGAAAAGTGTAAGTTATGGAAAATTATTTGATCCTAAGTTTCTGAGATAGGGAATGAGTCACCAAGTGGTTTAAGCTACTTCTGAAGGTGATAAGTGTCAAGTTGAAGGCATGCAATATATATATATATATATATATATATATATATATATATATATATATATTGTTGGCCTTAGTGTATTTTGGGGGAAATTCATTAATTATTAACTCTCGTGTTCAAGAGGGGTCATACCATATGAGAGAGGATGACTATTACCTTATCTGCACAGAGAATATTGTAATGGGTTTCTGTGTAACCATAGTTGTTTTTGTCGAAGAGTCATTTTGTCAGGCCTGTGATAATTCTCTCTAGGAAAGGGACTTGCAGTCAAAGAGACGGGTTTTCAGACCCGTGAGCAATCTCTCCAGGTGAGAGTTTTGCCGATAATTGTTCCCTAGTGTGTTGGGCATTAGTCACAGGTCTCAGAGATTTCCTGTTCGACATGTTGCTGGTAACCCTGGAAGAGAAATGGGGAAACCAGGGGACTGTTGATCAGAGAAGGGGCACACTTCCTTGGGTGTGACATGTGTGTGGGGAATAAGAGAATATAGGCTAGTTGCAACAATGAGAACCTTGGTGTTAGGGACCTAACCTACCTAACCCCTTAAGTTGGTAGACTAATATATTTCCATTTAATAAAGGTCAATATTAATAAGGCCTAGCAATAAGGAGGAATAAGTCAAATGTAAAAATACCTAATAGAAGCTTCTCATTATAGAAGTATCTTCCTCTAAATTGCTCTTTTGGACAGATAGATTTAGTATAAATAAGAATAAAGGGTATGAGAAGTTATGTCTTGGATATTATTGTAATAGAGCTCTTCTCTGTTGGAGGTTGCCCCCTCAAAGAGGCAAGTGAACATTGCTCTCAGTAATCAAAGTGATCTTTCTGGTGTTATTCTGGTATTATTCTAGTATTATTGTCATATTGTTCTGGTTATGTCATTGTTTCTCTACCATTTCTCGCTAATTATTTATGTTCTGCATACTATTTTATATCTAGAATTATACAAGTGGTATCAGAGAAACTTTCAGGGTAGAGACGTATTCCGACATATTAAAGCTACAAAGATTTGTCATTATGTGCATAAACCCATGGTCAGGGATTTATACACGTAGGAAATACAAGTGGTACTTAAGCGCACATCTTTTGGCCACCCTTGTAACCCATGTTGGTACCCGTTCGAGTGGTAGAACATAAAACACCACCTGTATACGGATCAACCTAGATCTCCTAAAGCCCTCCATAGATAAACCGAGTGGTTGCATGACTTCTATAGTGCCACCGAGAACAACACTCGGGAAGATACTCTCTACTACCTGGGTAATCAGGTAGTACGGCTAAGGGAACAGTCTTGCCTCCTTAGTTGGTTCCCTGAGATATTGGGTTGAGTACTACTGTTGGACCCCACATGTATATTAGAGAACTATAATATAGGGAAAACCCTTTTCTGTAGAACCCTTGAATACCTTAACCCTTGGGATGGAAAAAAAAATAGAACAGACAAGATATATTGTTGTGCAATTGTGTCTTCTGCATTTGGGTTGCGAAATTACTTCACCTTTCTTCCTATGAATCATTTCATCATTGCAGTATTATTCAATCCAGAGTATAACTCCGTGGGAGTAACAAAACAAAAACAAGTATAGTGGTCCTACTGGCACACTTATTTGGGACCTATTCCATTGGATTCCCCTTTCCCCCTTGATCACAACCATACCCTTCATTTTTAATCCTTTTTGTTTCAGTGGACCCGACGTCTTCTCAGTTTCCCTATTTTTCCACCTATTCCAATATATTTCCCTTCTCGCATTGATCATTGTGGTACCTATCACTTATAAGTCCTTTTTTTTGGTCCCACCCAACCAATTTTCCTTACCCGCAATTCCCCTTTCCAAATGGCCACCAATCACATCCAAGAACTCCAATCATCCATCAATCAAGCCCATGCCTCCATCAAACAGATGACATATGATATTGGCTCCAAAAATTCCCGCATTGAAAGAGTAGAGCATAAATTTGACACCATGGAAGCCAAATTCACAACCCAATTTATTTCCCTCTAGATTGTTATCAATCAATTGTTGAATTGCCTTGTGGATCCTTCCTCATCCAACCAACCCAATGTTGTTGATTCCTCTCAGTCTCTGCATTTTCAACTCAACTCCTTTCATTATGAACCCCGTATTCCCCTTGTAGAGGTCAATAAATTTGATGGCTTCGATCTGACAGGTTGGGTCACTCAAATGGAGCATTATTTTTCTCTGCATGGTATTACTGATGAGTTGGACAAAATTTTCTATGCTTTCCTCTATCTAGATCATGAATGCTGACAATGGTGGCAATGGCATAAAAATTCACGTCAGGGGTATATTGCTTGGACCCAATTTGTTGCAGAGTTCTATGCCCACTTTGATACTGATACTCACTATCTCATTTATTTGACCAAGTTGAAACAGTCATGCACAATGGAATACTTTATCACTGCTTTTGATCATTTGGCCTTTCGAACAAAGGGCATGTCTGATGCGTTCTTTCATGAATTCTTTATCAATGGCCTCAAGGATCAAATCTGATCCCAGGTTCTCATGGCCTGCCCTTAGAGTTGGTTGGAAGCTAATACAAATGCTAAAGAGACCCAACAAGTTTTTTTCTCCCAGAACAAAAAACCCACTTTTGTTCCTCACCCTTGACTCATTAATCCTAACCCCCTTGTCACTCCCCTCACGGTCCAGAAACTAACTAGGGATGAAATGGTTGAATTCCAACTGAAGGGTCTTTGCTATAATTGCGATGAAAAATATTTTCTGAGGCACAAGTGTAAGGAACAAAATTTTTTTACAACCATTTCCAAAGATTTTCCTGAAGATGATGTGACAATTCCCCTTGTTAATGAGCCCTCCCTTCCCGATGCTACACGGGAGCCTGCAGACCCACCTGAAGTTGACCCACTTATTTCCTTGCATTCCCTCACTAGCTTCTCTTCCCCACAAACCCTCAAGCTCATTGGCTATATGAAGCACATGAAGGTCAACATCCTTGTTGACAGTGGTAGCACCCACAATTTTATTCATCGTCGCATTGCCCAGGAAAACAATTGCTATATTCATTCTGTCAATAATTTTGAAATTATGATAGCCAATGGTGGGTCCATGAAATTTGGTGTCCCTTGTGAAAATTTCCATCTTCAAATCGGACATTACCACCTGAAATCTCATATGTTTTCCATTGACATGGGCGATTATGACATTGTGCTAGGTGATGAATGGTTACACACTTTGGGTCCAATTGTTATGGATTTCAAGGAATAATCATGCAATTCCAATAGGAGGTACAAAGGTATCAATTCCAAGGTCTCACAGTTGGTTCTCTTGAGATCATTAGTTCCCATCGCATGGAAAAACTCCTCAAGAAAGGCCAGTCTGGTATTATTGCTCAACTCCATTCTATTCAAGTTTTTGAGACACCCTCTATGCATCCTGACCTCCAAGTTATCCTTTCCACACATCAAGTTATTTTTTCCACCCCTTAGGGAATTCCTCCTTCTCGTGGTGTTCATGATCATCCCATTCCCCTTGTTCCCAACAACCTTCCTTCCATTGTTCTCCCTTATTCTCATCCCTTTTCCCAAAATAATGAAATTGAGAAAATAGTGCAGGAATTGCTCCAATCAGGTGTTATTTGCCCCAACACCAACCCTTATTCTTCCCCTGTGGTCATGGTACTTAAGAAAGAAGGTACTTGGAACATGTGTCCTGAGTTCCATGCCCTCAATAAACTCAACATCAAAGACAAGTTTCCCATTCCTGTCATTGATGATCTCCTGGATGAGCTGAGTGGTGCTCAATACTTCACTAAACTTGATCTACATTTTGGCTAACACTAGATGCGTATGCAAGAATATGACATACCCAAGATTGTCTTTCACACTCATGAGGATCACTATGAGTTTTTGGTCATGCCCTTTAGCATGTGTAATTCCCCCTCCACCTTCCAAAGCCTCATGAATCATGTCTTCCATCCTTTTCTCCATCATTCTATCTTAGTTTTCTTTGATGATATTCTCATATATAGAAAAAATTGGAAATCCCATCTTTCCCATGCGGATCAAATTCTCCATCTACTCTCTCAGCACTAAATTTTCCTCAAACACTCTAAATGTTCCTTTGGCACCTTAAAAGTAGAGTACTTGGGTCATATTGTTGGCAAGGCTGGTGTCTGGAGGGATCCTAAAAATATTGAAGCAATGCGAGATTGGCCTCGCCCCAAGACTATCAAATTCTTGCTTGGTTTTTTGGGTTTAACAGGTTATTCTCAAAAGTTTGTTCGGAATTATCGAAATATTGTGGCCCCTCTCACTTCTCTCCTTAAAACTAATTCTTCCACTTGGAATCTAGCAGGGGATCAAGATTTTCAAGCTTTGAAAGTGGCTATGTGTACTACTCCAGTATTGTCCCATCTTAATTTCACAAAGACCTTTGTCATGGAATGTGATACCTCAGGAAGAGGAATTGGAGCAGTCCTTATGCAAGAATGCATACCCTTGGACTTTACTAGAAAACAATTGTCAGAACGCTATTTGGTCCAATCAATCTATGAAAAGTAAATGTTGGCTATTGTGCATGCAGTAGATCTCTGGTGCCCTTATCTCCTGGGGAAGTTCTTCAAAATTAAGACATATCATCAAAGCCTCACGTATTTTCTGGGGCAACGACCTTTCTCCCTAGCGCAACAAAAATGGGTAACTAAGATCTTTGGTTATGATTATGAGATCATTTACAAAAAATGAAAAGAAAATGTGGTTGATGACGCTCTTTCTCAGAAATATAAAGATGAAGGGTCCCTTTTCTCCCTCTCCTTCATTGTACCAGATTGTCTCCAAGATGTGCGCCAAGAATGGCTACATGATCCTAAAATATTGCATTTGATCCAACAATTGTAAGTCAACTCTCAAGTTTCCCCAGGGTACTCTTGGCACAATGATGAGCTTCTCTACAAAGTTTTTTTGTATTTAAGTAAACAATCACAACTTAAATCCACGGTTCTTTTTGAGCTTCATGCTACTCCCACAACTAGGCATTCAAGGTTTACCAAAACCTGTGACTAGGTCAAACGTTATTTTTTGTAGAATGGTATGAAAAAGGACGTTCAAACTTTTGTAACCAAATGTGATGTTTGTCAATGAAACAAAGGAGAAACCATCAAACCTCCTAGCACACTCCCACCACTTCCAATTCCACCTGCTATTTGGAGGGACATCTCTATGGATTTTATTATGGGATTGACTAAATCAGGAAATAAGTTAGTCAGCATGGTGGTCGTGGATCGTCTTTCCAAGTATGCTCATTTCTGTGCTCTTCAACACCCATTTACCGCATCCATTGTGGCTCAAATTATCATGGATCATATCTTCAAGCTTCATGGCATGCCTCATTCTATTGTTTCTGATCGAGATGCCACTTTCACCAGCAATTTTTGTCAAGAACTTTTTAGACTATAGGACACCCAATTTCATCTCAACACCGCCTATCATCCCCACACTGATGGTCAAACTGAAGTCGTAAACAAGTTTTTGGAGACTTATTTGAGGTTTTTTTGCTCTAAAAGGAAAAATCAATAGGCTCAATGGTTACCATTAGCTAAATGGTGGTACAACACTTCTTACCATATAGCTACTCGCATGATTCCGGTTGAAGCAGTCTATGGCCAAAAGCCACCTTTCATTCTCTCCTACATGCCAGGTGTATCGAAGGTCTAGGTGGTTGACCAAACACTTACAGTTCATGAGGCTATTCTCCATATCCTCAAAGATTATTTGGTCATGGCTCAAAATCGCATGAAGCAACACGTCGATCAAGTTCATTCAGAATGTCAATTTGTTGAAGGAGACAAGGTATTTCTTCGAATGCAACCTTATAAGAAAACTTCACTGAAGGTCGAACATTGTCAGAAACTCGTGCCCAAATTTTATGGTCCTTATAAAGTTCTCAATCACATTGGACAGGTGGCCTAGCAGTTACATTTTCCCAGTCATTCTAAGATCCATCTTGTTTTTCATGTCTCCTACTTAAAAAAGGTTATTGGAACTAAGTGCCAAACTCAAACCAACTTTCCCGAGTTGGATGAAGAAGGATCCATATGGTTTCAGTCACAAGAATTTTTGGACCAGCAAGAGCATCATCTTCGTCAGCGTACCATCAAGGAATTGTTAGTCTAGTGGAAAGATACAACTCCTGCAGATGCCACTCGGGAGTCCGTTGACATTCTGCAACAATTTCCTCATCTCAAGCCTTGAGGACAAGGCTTATTTTAAGGGGGACGACATGTTAGGGACCTAACCTATCTAACCCCTCAAGTGGGAAGAATAATATATTTCCATTTAATAAAGGTCAATATTAATAATTCCTATCAATAAGGAGGAATAAGTCAAATGTAAGAAGACCTAATAGAAGCTTCCGCTTCTAGAAGGATCTTCCTCTATATTGTTCTTTTGGATAGATAGATTTAGTATAAATAAGAATAGAGGGTATGAGAAGTTTTGTCTTGGATATTATTGTAATAGAGCTCTACTTTGCTAGAGGTTTCCCCCTCGAATAGGAAAGTGAACATTTCTCTCAATAATCAAAGTGCTCTTTCTGGTGTTATTCTGGTATTATTGTGGTATTTTTTTGGTTATATCATCGTTTCTCAGCCATTTATCGCTAATTATTTATGTTCTGAATACTATTTTATATCTGGAATAATACACTTGAACTGAGAAATTCTATTGAGAATCAGACATTAGCCTCTCACTAGGAACCCTTTTTTCCCTCATGGAGTTACGCCCCAGCTCGGGGGTGACTTGTTTCTGAAATATTATGAGCAACAAAATCTATGGCTGGAAGGAACATCTAAGTTTTGTGCACAGTTGGTGACATTCATAAAAGATAAGCGTTCTTTATGTTCTTGTCTCATTTACTGTGTGCTTATTTATCTATATTTTACATGGGTTAATTCTTGTATGTTGTCTCACATATGTAATTGTTGTTATTTTGTTTAATGTTGTTTCCACATGTAAGTATGGTGCTTATAGCCATTATTTGTAGATGTGCATGAGTGTGCAAAATGTTGTTAGTTTTCTATTATGTTAGCCTTATGATTTTGGGTTATGAGTCTTCAACAAGAGGATTGAATGGTCGGGTGCGCAGTAAAGTATCTTGAGTTCACAAGAGGTTGGAACTCATGTGTGTGTATAGGAAAGTAGACCTTGTGCACAAGGAAATCAGAATTGGTATGTGACGCTAGGATGGTTTTGTGTACAGTAGTGTTGTGTGATCATTATACCCATGCTTAATTGTTTTTAGTTACTTCCGCTACTTAAAGTTGTGTTAAAAGGAGACATTTAGTGTGGTGTGACTCAACTTGAGGTTGAGCGTGTTACCTCAAGTATTACTGTGTAGACTTGTGATTAGAGTAGAATCTGTGTAATGTATTTTCAGAGTAGCATTGTTTAGTAGTATGATGTGTGATGTTATAGTATGGTTGATTCAAAGCTACAAAAGTTGAGATTTTGTGACGTGGCCTAGCCTGGGAGGCTGGGGACGTTACAATGTGGCATCAAAGCAATGTCAGAGATTTTTTAGAGTAGCATTGACCAACATAGGTGGCTGGGGATGTTACAATGTGGTATCAGAGCTAATGGTTCAACACTGGACTTGTATGAGCCATAGGTCAATAAGACGCATGAGAAATCTAGTTTCAACATTGAGCCTACATGAGGTGATTTCTACTTAAGGAAATACAATTCATACTAGTAAGTGACCGAATTTGGAATTTTAGCATGGCCATGGTGTGCATTAAATAAGAATTCATAAATGTGCATGCTAAATATAAGATATTTCGAAGTGTGGCACTAGAATTGCACAGTAAACAATGGTGCATGGGTTTGCGCAAAATAAATTTGTGGTGCATGCACATTACTGATATGCGGTGTACATGTTAAATGTTGACATCATGAACTCGTGTGTGTTGAATACTAGTGCCCACACAGACTTCAAGATGAAGGATTCTGACAAAATGGTGCATAGTTTTCATGAAGTTGTCTCATGAATTCATCTAACAAATATTCTTGCCTGCACATTTTTCAGAATTATCAGCGATTAGATCTGGATAGAATCAATGAAGAAGGTCAAAATCATGGAATATTCACAGAGCACTTATAATCCTAATGATGAATTTGGGAATTTGTATGTCGGTTTGAGTGTTAATGGTATATAATCCAAGGAGGAGTGCATAAACTTGGTAGAAACCATAAAGGGACTGCAAAAAATGACCAAAGTTATAAAGATGATATTGAAAGGCTTATGAGAGCCAAGGAGCAACAATTGACTTCAATGTTAAATTGATGCAAATCCTAGACAAAATAGAAAATAAAATGGATAAGGAGACAAAGTCAAGTAGGTCAAGAAGTTGCAGGTCTCATGATGAGAAAATAAGAGAAGCAAGAAGTGTTGGCAGGAATCGACCTCACTCACCAAAGGATTCATTTAGGAAAGCGTGTAGTAGCTCAAACCCATATCTTGTTGGGAAGCATAAGAGAAGGATTCAGGTGGACGAGCTATAGGGAGAAATGAATAAGATGAAGCCTCCTACCTTTGAAAGTGAGCACAAGAAGGATGAAGATGTGGAGACTTAGTTGTTGGGTATGAGTAAGTACTTCTAGATGCATAATTATTATGTGTAGGAAGAAGGGAGAATTTCCATCTATTAGATAAAAGGAAAAGCATCAGCGTGGTGGGATACATTTATGCAAGTGCAACACATTGATGAAAAGAAGGTTACTTGGTGGGAATTCAAGAGGCACTTCCAAAATAAATACTTAAACAAGTGGTACTATGATAATAAAATGAAGGATTTATTTGAACTCAAGATTGGGAGTATGACAATAAATGAGTATTAAACAAGAATCTTAGAGTTGTTGAAGTACATTGCATTCATCAAGGATGAGAAAGTTAAAATTCAGAGGTACGTGAGTGGGATGTCATTGTTTATCAGTGAAAATATACAATATGATGACCCCAATACATTGGAGAAAAACATAATGCGTGCTAAGTGTCTTTATGATAACAGAGGGAAGACTAAATTTCCAAAAGGCTTGGGAAGACAAGATGAAAAGAAAGATGGAATGAAGGAAGAAGGGGGCTAAGCCACCATTTTTCAAATATACTGCGCAAGAAAAAAAAAAATCCAAGGAGTCCATAATTGATCCAAGTGTATATCGATGGCCAACCACCTCTTCCAACTGGCCCACATACATATTACATCTTGGCAGTTTTTTTCTAGCTTTTCGAGTCCTAAACTTTCGGGGTTGTTTTGAGGCCCTAAACAATGTTTTTTGGGCCCATCATAGTCACACCTTCAATTGATTTATAGTATTATGGAATAATGTGTACTCCTCGGATATACCTTTCCAATGGGCTATCATGTGCCTAAAACAAAGATCGTATGCAAAAGTTACAACCTCGGGAAGTTGATGCACCAACTTACCCCAACGAGGCCCACATGACTTTTGGTGCTTCATCTCCTAGTGTTATGTTTTTAGATTTCTAGGGTTTTGGAATTCATGTTTGATTTAAAAGGAATTTGGAGCCTCATTGTACTCATATTCTTGTGAATGAGTGTAGCCATCACATATCTTCTCAGAGATAAGCTACCACCATTCTAGCAAGCTTGTTCTAGTCTCCATTTTTACAGTTTCAATGTATTTCTTATTCAATAGAAGCCAAGTTTTATTTTATCTATGTTATTATTTACTGTGTATCTATGTTAATATTATAGATATATGTTTTCATTTTGTTTCTCTCATAGATCTATATTAGTGGTATCAGAGCAGTTTGCTCCTTATCGTTTTTTAGTGCATGTCCCCGATGAGCTCAGGGTATAGAGAGTTGGGTCTTGAGGTTGTTTCTCTTGAGGACAACTTCTCTCATATTCCAAAGAAATATTCCATGGTGTGAGAAAATAAAGACGATGAGACATGATATCGTTTAAAAATGTTGCTCGAGGAATCCCTCGAGCGACAGAGGAATGCGATGATGGACAACTTTGCACAAATCCTTTGACGATTGTCGACAAGTGATGCATCTACCTAAAAGAGAGGCGCTACCCCCTTCAAGGTACATATCAATTTTTATATTCCTATATTCTAAGGTAAAATAGATGCGGATGTTGTCGATAAATGGTTAAATCTTATAGAAGGGTATTTTTCTATCCACAATTTTTTCGATAGAGAAACAATTGCATTTGCGCTCCTCAAGGTCGTCCCCCATGTCAAATATTGGTAAGATAATTTATGTGAGAAAAATAAAATAGAGGGATCTACATTATTTATAGTTTCAGCCACTTTGGGTTCCTTCAGGGATGTAATTAAAGAACAATACTACCCCGTTGGAAGTTATGACGACTTATATACAAGATGGACCACACTGTGGTAGGAAAAATACCAAACAATGCCAGAATTCACCAATGTATTCCATACCTTGCGCACCAAGCTAGGTATCAATGAATCTGAGTGACATCTGGTGCTCAAATATCGTGGCGGTCTACATAGATACATCCATAAATAAATGGAGTTCCTGGACATTTCATCCTTGGGTAAGACATATCGATATGCTGTCAAAATCGAGCATAATCTTAAACATAAGACATAGCAGTTTGGGTATGCAAACCCATCAGAAAAAGTAGGGAAAAGGAAGCCCCAACCCATATGAAAAAGGGAAAAGCAAGGATAGGAAACCTCAGGATAACCAGTCCAAACCGCAAATAAATAAGGACAATGGGAAGACAAATAAAGACACTGAGAAATGGTGTGAGTTCCATAAGAGCCCATGGCATAACACCATTGAATGTCACTCAAAGAAGTCATTAGTGGTTAAGGTGAAATCCTTTGAATTAGATGCAAGCTCTGAAACATAGTCAGAACTAGAAAAAGGGAGACGAATCATTAATGCAAAACCCGGTGCCACCGTTGCTACCACCACCAAGGTCCATCTTGACAAACATAATGAACCAAAGGAAGGTGAGCGCCTCTTTCATTTAAAAATGTGGGTGAAGGGTACTCCACTGCATTTCATCATTGATAAAGGTAGCTAGAAGAACCTCATCTCAACAGAGGTCATCAAGTAGTTGGTTCTACTGACAACACCACACCCTCATCTGTACACCATCGGGTGGCTCCTCCAAGGGAGTGATCTCCGTGTCATCCAAAAATTTCACATGTCCTACAACATGAAGCCCTTCAAATATAAGGTATTGTGTGATGTCGCCCCCCTTGAAGTTTGTGATGTTATTTTGGGCCAACCTTATTTATGGAAATGTCATGTTGTATATGAGTCTAGGCCTCGTATTGCTATTATTATTTTGGACATGATATTATATATGATATCATAGGTAGTCTCATCTACCGCCATTTCCTTAATCTCTGCCAAGAAATGCAGGAAGGTCATCTCTCAGATCGATAAATTTGTCTTCTTCGTGATTTGCACTCAAAGAGAGAAGAAGGTTGCAGCCACATCCATGGCCTCCACAATAGGTCTGTCCATGCAGCATATGCAAGTGGATAAGGTCATGGCATAATATAAAGACATATTCTCATCACCCACTAGGGTACCTTTGCATTGTCAAGTCAAGCACTCAATCGATCTAATCCTTGACTCACCACTACTGAATGGGCTAGTCTATCACCACTCTATGTCAAAAAATGAGGAAATCAAGTGCCATATCCAAGAGCTGCTCGAAAAGGGGCACATCCGCCCTATCTCATCACCTTGTGGAAGCCCAATCATGATTTTGTAGAATAAAGATGGGTCCTAGCGACTTTGCATTGATTATTGGGCCCTAAATAAAATCACATTCAGGAATCGATACCCAATTCCTCGAATTGACAATCTCATTGACCAACTCAAGGGGGCCAAATACTTCAGTAAGACTGATCTGAATTCCAACTACCATGAGGTTCCAATAGAGCAGACCGATGTATGGAACACTTCCTTCAAGTCAAAAGAAGGTCGTTTTGAATGGATACTCATTCCCTTTGGCTTGAAAAATACCCTTGCAACTTTCATGAGGATGATGGATGATATCTTGCATCATTTCACCAATTCTTTTATTGTAGTGTATTTGGATGACATCCTCATCTTCAACAAGAATTAGGAGGAACACTTGCAACACATTCAGCAGGTTCTACACACTCTCCGACAACATAAGCTATATGCAAATTTGGAAAAATGTTATTTCGTCATGAACAGGGTCCAGTACCTAGGATACATTTTTAATGAGCATGGCGTGCAATTCGATCCAACAAAAATCCAGGTCATTCGTGACTGGCCATCCCCAACCACACTCACTGAGCTCTGGAGATTCTTAGGCCTTGTCAGTTTCTATCCTAGATTCGTGTTGAGATTCTCCCACATTGCATGGTCCCTTAAACAAGTGACCAGGGGAGGTGGCAAGGAAAAATTCATGTGGGCCCAGTCACAACAAAAAGTGTTCGATGGTTTGAAGAAACTCTTTTGGTCATCCTCGGTGCTTTCATTACCCGATCTGCAACAACCATTTGAAATTGAGATAGATGCTTCATACTATGTTGTACGAG
Organism: Picea mariana; assembly: GCA_032191745.1. Taxonomy (NCBI): domain Eukaryota; kingdom Viridiplantae; phylum Streptophyta; class Pinopsida; order Pinales; family Pinaceae; genus Picea; species Picea mariana. The sequence goes on along the minus strand of JASDQU010502217.1, from coordinate 37,027 downwards.
TTGTTCTCACTCAACATGGACATCCCTTTTCCTATCATAGTGATACACTATCATATATTGTTTATAAGTACCCCAATTGTGACAAATAAATGTACTCCATTGTACAAGCCTGTCACCAGTGGAGGAATTTCATTATTGGGAAGGAGACATCCATCCACACTGATCATAAGCCTCTGCAATTCATATAGACACAAGGTAAATTGCATAATGATTTTCATCATAAGTGGTTAACATACTTGCAGCAGTTCCATATCAACTTCAATTATAAGACATGGAGCACCAACCACGTCGTTGATTTCCTCAGCCGACCTTTAGTTGTTGCACTAACTACGGTGCTACACTCCTGTGAACATGAGACCTCCATATGGCCCCAAATCTATGAGAAATATCCTAACTTTTCCACTACCTACCAGATGCTGGGAACAAACACAATTGTAACTGATTTTCATCTGCAGGATGGGTTATTGTGCCATTTGGTCCATCTTTGTGTTCCATCAAGTGAGCGCATGAAGATGATTTGGGAATATCACTACATTCAGGTGGTTGGACACTTCGGCATAGAGAAGACAATGGTAGTGTTGTAATAACATTTCTATTGGCTGAAACTCCAATAGGATGTCAACAAGTATATCAGGTCCTACATGGCTTGCGCCATTGCCAAACTGGCCATTAAGAAATAAGGCATGTACACCTCTCTGCCTACTCCTGTCAGGACCTGGGAATCAATATCGATGGACTACATGTTGTTCCTTCCTTCAACCAAGCAGGGAAATGACTGTCTTTTCATGGTTGTTGATCGATTTTCCAAGATGGTGATTTTGGTCGTCTGCAAGAAGAGCATCACAACAAAGGCCACTGCCAAGCTCTTCTTCAAACAAGTGTGGGTACATTTTAGGATACCACAAACCATCATCTCTGATCGGAACATCTGGTTCTGTTATCAATCCAAGAGTCACTTCCAGACTGCAAATTAGATTAATCTTGGTAACATAGAAATGCAAATGGATTAAAATAGTTTAAATAGGTGGATCAACAAGAGAAGAGTAAAAAGGAGGGCATCGGATTGCTGCAAATACATTGCATTGGGCATGGAGTCATAACATCCTACGGATAAAAGGTAATCAAGATGCCTACTAGACAAAAGGCTTATGCAAAGATGGATATAAGAATAGAAGGTAAAAAAAGAGAACCACATAACAAAGATCCTTTCTGTAATATAGATTGAAGAGTGATTGAACAATAAACTGTGATTAACAAGCAATTACCACAAATCCTTTTCATCTCATGAATTCATTAACCAAAGGCATATTTTGATCTTCAAAATCTGTAAATATTATTCAAGTAATATGACAAGATATAATTATAACAAAATAACACAAATTCTGATAAGAAACTCTCATGAATCTTTAATGGTTGAAATGCTAATTACAACAGGCCCTCAGGCTTACAATTGAGCAGATAAACTGCTCCTCTATCTCTCTCCCCTCTTGGATCATGAATCCAACCCATTTTCCTCAAGAGATCTCCTTCCTTAAATAGAAAATAGCATCCAAATAAACTTAGGAGGTCAAATCCCATATCCTTCATTGGATTCTAAGCCTTGGAGATAGGTGGCAACAATCAAAGAGACAAAAATCCAACAAACTACTAATTTTTAGGAATTTGTTGGAAGTCATTAATAAAATATCTCCACCTCATTGCATGAGGCCTTTGCTGGAGATAACTATTAGGTGTAGGTGTCCCTTGAAATCTAATTGGTCCTTGAGAAGTCACTGAAACCCTCCTTGACATGTGGCAACCTCCCAACAAGGTGAATATCAAAATCGTGACTGCTACAGGAAATTACGCAGCGCCTCTATAAAACAATTGGGTAGTGACACTTATATGTATAATATATCTCAAACCATAACACATTTTGAAAAAATGAGAGAGGTTTTTGTTATTTGGCATGTTATGAACAAAAACCTCCTCCATTTTTAAAAAATACCTTTTCAATTGTTTTGAATCCAAGTTTCAAGTTAGTCACTAAAAATTGGTAAAATAACTTTGCACAATTCGTTTTCTGCCAGAAATATTAGGTAGCCCCTGTAGGTAGTGCCACTTATGCTACACCTATGTGTAGTTTTAGGTAGCAATGTCAAAACACAATGCCTTCAATCTTGAATGTGTGCAGATAAGTTGGTGGTCTTTTATAATGTCGAACCCATTGTGTTTAGGTGTCTTGGCAGTATAGTCGGTTGTGCACTTTGCCACTGAGGGAGTTAACACTTTAGCAAAAACCCAAAACTCTGATAGTAGGCCCCTTCTAGCTGAAAATGCTTGTGCTAACATAGGATCCATGGGGGATAGAGTCCTAACTGTGAGGCTCTACGAACTATTGTATTTTTAGTGCCTTATCCTAGGGCTGCTCCCAACCTTTAACCTCTACAATCTTCTTTGATCTGTGACCTTCAAGTGAAACTAAATGCAAATGAAAATTGAAACTGACAAAAATGATAAAAATGATGCTTGTTCAACAAAATTATTGCACACACCTACTCTAATTATTAGGAAAATGAAGCATTCAAGTTACATGAAACAACCAATGAAGCCATTTCATCATTTTTTCAACTGTTTGAAGCTTTGAAATGTGCTTCCTTAAGCACCAGAGATAATTCTTACTTGAAGGCACGTCAAAAAAACATTTGGTAATACACTTTCCATTGAAGAAATCAATGAGCCTAGGCCCACTTTCTTATTGCAGACAGGCTACAAATGGATCCTAAAAAACATCATCAATACTTGCCCCTGTGACATTGCTTTGTGTAAAAAGGAAAAGTATTGCATTAGGTCCTTCCTCCACCGTGCTTGGTTTTTGTATGGCTTGCTGATTTTTTGATTTATCCTCCATGCATATGACCTTGGTCCAATCTTGGTCATGAGGTGTATTAGGAAAAAGGCTTAGTGATGCTTGTCTTTCTTTAATTTCAACCTTTATCATCTGATCACATGGAATTTGATCTTGGTTGCTTGATGAAACTGATCTTGTGTATTCAAGAGGAATAGGGGGTTGATAGGGCAGTTCATCACAATTAGAAGTGCTTGGGAAACTACATTCTTCTATCTTATCTTCTCATTGTGAGGGATATTCATCATAGCTTGGCTTATGGTCCCAATTTCTCATTTTTTTAGCTTCTAAACTTAGATTATCATCTTCTCCTTCTTTTTCAGCAAAAAAAATATGACATGAGGGTTGAAACAAGCTATTGTTGATTTGATGGGAAGGGTTATTTTCTGATATAAGGTGTTCAAAAGATTGTTCATGAAAATCATCTTCATAATCATCATACAAAGGTGAATGAATGACCATTTGATTATTAATGGCTAAGGGGATTAGTACAATAGCTGTGACAATTGGTTGTTCAGTGAAAACATCCTCATAGTCATCAAAACCTTGCAAATCATGGAACACTGGTTCATTAACAATAGGAGGGATTACAACAACAACTGGTAAGCTATGAATTTGTTCATGACAAGCTTCAACATTATTCTCATGATGAAATAAATATGAACCTAAGATGACCTCTTGACTTAAAGAATCGATAAAAGGAGGAGAAAGGGAAATGATGGATTGTCCATATTGATCATTCTCTTGGGGACCTATATTTTGACATGAATGATGCATTTGTTCCTCAAATTTAGGAAAAGCATTATAAAACTCATCATCTAAGTCCTTCTCTCTATAATCATCCCCTTCATCATCACTACTAGAGGAATCACTTGTTGAATCTATAATATATGAATCATACCCCTCACAAAAATTCTCAAAAAGTCTTTCAGTTGGATAAATTATCTTGCAATGAGAATAAAAAACATCATGAAAGTCCTTCAAAGAGGAAATACTAGAATAAGGGAGTGTTCTATACCATTGCCTCACATCGCCTTCCAATGAATACATGAACATTTTCATCAATATATCTTCATGATGGATGTCACGTTGCTACATCAAAGCATGAAATTCATGAACATGATCAAAAGCGTAGTCATCATCACCTTCATAAAATCTGGGCAGTGGATCTTGTCATTCATCAATTTGAGGCACAATATGTGGATAACCATCTATGGCTGAGAAATTGAGTGGGGAAAACCTCCTGGCTAGGATAGCCTTCATAGCCATTTGATTTTTCTCATCCCCAGTGGAGTCACCAACATATTCTGAACAATGGATTCACCATGGTGAATGTGAAGTCTTGAAGGTGTCCAACTTCAGTCACCATCTAAATATGGAGTTGTTCAATGTCGTTCTTCCTAGGGAGCTTTTCAATCTTCTCAAATTTGTCCCTAGCAATGGCGCCAATTATGTTATCAATCCAAGAGTTGTTCCCAGAATGAAAATTAGAGTAAGCTTGGTAACATAGAAATGCAAATGGATTAAATAGTTTAAATAGGTGGATCAACAAGAGAAGAGTAAAAAGGAGGGCATCAGACTGCTGCAAATACATTCCATTGGGCATGGAGTGATAACATCCTACAGATCAAAGGAAATCAAGCTGCCTACCATACAAAAGGCTTATGCAAAGATGGATAGAAGAATAGAAGGTAAATAAAGAGAAGAATAACCACATAGAAAAGATCCTTTCTGTAATATAGATTGAAGAGTGATTGAACAATAAACTTTGATTAACAAGCAATTACCACAAATCCTTTGCAACTCATGAATTCATTAACCAAAGGCAGCTTTTGATATTCAAAATCTGTAAATATTATTCAAGAAATATGACAAGATAGAATGATAACAAAAGAACACTTATTCTGATAAGAAACTCTCATGAATCTCTAATGGAAAAAATGCTAATTACAACAGGCACCCAGGCTTACAATTGAGCAAATAAACTGCTTCTCTAGCTCTCTCCCCTCTTGGATCATGAATCCAACCCTTTTTCCTCAAGAGATCTCCTTCCTTAAATAGAAAATAACATCCAAATAACCTTAGGAGGTCAAATCCCATCTCCGTCATTGGATTTTAAGCCTTGGACATAGGTGGCAACAATCAAAGAGACAAAAATCCAACCAACTACTAATTTTCAAGAATTTGTTGGAAGTCATTAATAAAATATCTCCACCTCATTGCATGCGGCCTTTGCTGGAGATAAATCTTAGGTTCAGGTGTCCCTTGAAATATAACTGATCCTTGAGAATTCATTTGAACCCTCCTTGACATGTGGTAACCTCCCAACAAGGCGAATATCAAAACCATGACCGCTACAGGAAATTAGGCAGCGTTGTTGTAAAATAGTTGGGTAAGGCCACTTATATGTTTAATATCTCTCAAACCATAACACATTTTGAAAAATTGAGAAAGGTTTTTGTTATTTGACATGTTATGAACAAAAATTGCCTCTAGTTTTAAAAAATACCTTTTCAATTGTTCAAAATCCAAGTTTCAAGTTGGTCACTAAAAACTGGTAAAATAACTCTGCACAATTTGTTTTCTGCCAGAAATATTAGGTAGCACATGTAGGTAGCACCACTTATGTTGCACCTGTGTGCAGGTTTAGGTAGCACTATCAAAACGCAACACCTTCAATATTGAACGTGTGTAGAGAAGTTGGTGGTATTTTATAATGTTGAACCCATTGTGTTTAGGTGTCTTGGCAGTATAGTAGGTTGTGCACTTTACCACTGAGGGAGTTAACACTTTAGAAAAAACCCAAAACTTTGATAGTTAGGCCTCTTCTAGCTGCAAATTCTTGTGATAACAGTTTCCTCAGCACATTTTGGTTGAGCCTCTAGTCACAGATGGACACCAAGCTCACCAAGTCCTCTGTAGATTTTAACCTTCTACAATATTTTACTTCAAATAGATTTTCAATAAAAGAACAAAAAAGATACAATGGCAAATACACACATTACACAAAGATTTTTCCCCTAGAAACACAAACCAGAAAAACTGACATATTCTATATTCATTCATAGTGATACATTGTTTACAATACAATATACATATAGGATCAAACGACATCCAAAAACCTAACCCAATGACTTGGATTAGTCAACAACCCTAATTCCTTAACCAAAAATAGAAAACCATTGGAAAAATGATGTTTCGAAAAACCGCCCAACAATGGACACGAAAATCAAGGTGACACGAAAAATGAGGCAAAAATGTGACACATTTATTGAGGAAAAAAAACTAATATAACACATAATCAACATCCACGAACTTCCACCCCCAAACAGATGGCCAAATTGAGGTCGTCAATTGGATGATCTGCATATTTTGTGCATGTACAATTCCAAGCATTTGTGAACATGGGATGAAAATCTTCCCTATGTTTATCACAATTACAATAGAGCCATACATAACTCAACTGGCCACAACCCCTTTCAGTTGGGATTGGGATTTCAACCATTGGGTCCCATGGATGTTGCACTACCCCTTGAATCCACATAGGAATAACCATCCCATGCACAAATTGAAGTTGACAAAGCCACCCGGTTCATTGAATTAATATAGCACATCCGCCAATAGGTTCAGGATATTGTGTAGAATTCTAATTCCAAGTACAAGCAACACCATGATCAACACTAGGTGCCACACAAGTTTTAGGTGGGAGATAAAGTTTGGTTGAACTTGAATAAATAATGCCTTAAAATACCCATCGGAAGCTTTGTCCACTACGCTATGGACCTTATACCATCACCAAGGCTGTGGGTGATAATTATTTTGAGCTCAACATTCCCCCCTTCCTTGGCTTTCACCCAATGTTCAATGTGGACCTCCTTTGGCCATACTTTTCACCATTATTGGACACCTCAGAGGTAGCATAACAATTGACACTAACAGAGATCAACCCTTACTATATGGAACATGAATCCACTGATCAAATCGTGGACACATTGGCCAAGGGCACTCGCCAACAAAATTTTTATCTTTATCGTGCTGTCAAAGCAGGGAAGCTCCTGCACCAAGGCAAGTGGCTCACCCGGGGCCAAATACAACATAAATTTCCTCATCTACTAGGGGAACTCAATGCAATGGAGAGGATTGATTCCTAATGGGGGAGGATTGATCCAGCTGGATATTGGTGGCCACCCACCTCTTCCAACTGGGTCACATACAGATTTCATCTTGGCATTTTTAGTTTTCATCTTTGCATTTTTTTCTTGATTTTCGAGTCCTAAACTTCTGGGGTCGTTTTGATGCCCTAACCAACATTTTTTGGGCACACCATAGTCACGTGAAACTAAGAATTAAAGTGTGACGACATAATGTGTATTCCTTGGATATACATTTCCAATGGGCTATCATGAGTGTAAATTTCCAATGTACAATTTACGACCCCAAGAAGTTGATGTACCTACTTACCCCAACGGTGCCCACATGACTTCGGGTGTTTCAAATCCTAGGGTTAGGTTTTTGGATGTCTAGGGTTTTGGCATTCGTGTTTGATGTAAAATTTGTTTGGAGCCTCATTGTACTCATCTTCTTACGAATGAGCGTAGCCATCACATCTCTTCTCAAAGATATGTTGCCACCATTCTAGAAAGCATGTTTCAGTCTGCATTTTTACAGTTTCGACATATTTATTATTTAATAGAATTCAATTTTTATTGTATCTCTATGATTATTTATTTTGTTTTTGTGTTGATCTTATATATATGTTTATTCATTTCTTTCCACTCATAAATATGGATCAACAATGACAGAGACAGTGGAGAAAAATCCAAGGAAACAACCTATTCAATGTTGGGGTTGTAACAACAATCATATGAGTAGAGATTTCCCTCGAAGAGGTGATAAAGCAAGGAATGCATACAATGCACAACAATATGAGACAGTTGAGGAAATGGGAAGAAATTTACCTAGGATTTACGTAACATTGTATAACAAGAAAGATGAGTTTCAGTTGCACATGATTGAAGTGGAAGGTAAGATTAATGATCAACCCATTGTTATTTTAATTGACTTATGAGCTAGTCATAGTTATCTAGATCCTCAGATGGTGGAAAGATTATAATTGTTGAGAAGAAAGATTGGAAAACCTTGGTTGGTGCAGTTAGCTACAGGAGAAATAAATATTGTGCACAAAGGTTGATTTGATTTGAATGGACTGCGCACAAAGGTTGATTTGAATATCATACCTTTGGGCTTGTATGATCTCCTCATTGGCATGGATTGGTTGGATGAGCACCATGATGTATTGGATTTTTACAATAAGGAATTTAATTTTCTGGATGAGGAAGGGAACTTAAGAATAGTTCAAGTAATTCCAAGGGTTGTAACTATTAGATAAATTTCATCCTTGCAATTGAAGAAAATCTACAGGAAAGGATGTCAAGTATTTTCAACACACATGGAAGAGGCACCTAAGGATAAAGTGCCAAGTGTTGAAGACTGTGCAGTACCTAAATATTTTGAGGATGTATTTAAAGATATACCGGGACTTCCTCCAAAAAGAGATATTTATTTCTCTATAAATATGATGAAGGGAACAACTCTTGTATCCAAGACTCCTTATCCGATGAGTACGCCATAATTGAAGGAGTTGCATATGCAACTTGAAGAAATTATGAAGAAGCGGTATATACACCCAAGTGTCACCTTGGGGTGCCCCGGTATTGTTCGTGAAGAAAAAGGATGGTACGCTAAGACTTTGTATCTACTTCAAGCAGTTGAACAAGGTAACAATAAAGTCAAAGTATCCTTTGCCAATGATAGATGACCTCCTTGATCAGTTGTGGGGCACACAGGTATTTTCAAAGATTGATCTCAAATATGGATATCACCAAGTGATAATTAAGGAAGAAGAAATCAATAAGATGACCTTCATAATGATGTATGTACATTACAAGCTTACATTGGTGCCATTTGGGTTGTCAAATGCACCAATTGTCTTCATGTGTTTGATGAATGGAGTTTTCAGAAGTTATTTAGATAAGTTTGTCATTATATTTATGGATGAGATACTTATTTACTCAAAGTCTGAAGAGGATCATGAGAAACACTTGAGGATGGTACTGAAAGTATTGAGGTAGCATCAAATTTACATGAAAATGAGCAAGTGCTCATTTTATCAATGACGAGTTCATTATTTGGGTCATATTATTTCCAAGGAAGGAAGAGTTGTGGATCTGGAAAAGATAAAATCCATTGAGGAATGGTCGACACCAAGAAATTTCGTAGAGGTAAGGTCCTTTATGGGACTTTCAGGTTATTGCAGAAGGTTTATTGAAGGCTTCTCACAGATTGCGCATCCAATTACATATTTGCAAAATAAAGGTGCGCAATTTGAATGGACTCCATATTGTGCAAGGAGGTTTCAACACTTGAAGAATTTTTTGACAAGTGCACCAATTTTAAGAATTTCTTATCCTGATGTATACTTAGTTGTGTGGATGGATGCATGCAAGGAAGGGCCGAGTGGATTACTTAGTGAGAAGGGGCATGTAGTATGCTACGAATCAAGAAAGTTAAAAGAGAATGAAAGGATCTATGTTACTCATGACTTACAATTGGAAGCCATAGTACATGCCTTGAAGATGTGGAAGAATTACCTCATGGGTAAAATATTTGAGCTGAGAATAGACCATAGTGTTCTGAAGTATCTATTTGAAAAACCAATTTTAAACACCAAACAAAGTAGGAAGCTAGAATTCCTCAGTGAGTATGAATTTGAAAGAAAGCATATCTGAGGAAAGGAGAACAAGGTGGCTAACACAATCAATAGGAGGGTGCATGAGATGCATGTTATAGTCGTTAGCATGTACAAATATGATTTGTGCAACAAAATTTTAGAAGTTTCCAATTCATATCAACAATATGTGGACATAAATGAAACTTTACAGCAAGGTATGCCACAACAGAATTTGGAAGGTTGTGAGATAAGAGAGGATGGGATCCTCATGTATAGGCACGAAGTCTATGTGGCAAATAATCAAGAGTTGAAAAGTATGTTATTTTCAGATATGCATAAAGTTCCTTATGTTGGACATTTAGGTTACTAGAAGACAATTGTCATAGTAAAAAATAAATACTATTGGGAAGGTATAAAAAAGGAGGTTGTTCATTTTATTTCTAGATTCCTTGAATGTCAAAAATGTCAAGGATGAGCACAAACAATCAACTAGTGTTTTACAGCCTTTTCCCATTTCTGAGTGGAAGTGGGAAGTTGTGACCATGGATTTTATAACTAAGTTTGCTAGGACTACCAAGAAACATGATTCTATTATGATGGTGGTGGAAAATCCTACTAAAGTTTCCCATTGTATTTTAGTGAAGTCAATACATAAGGAAGTCAACATTGTTGAGATATACATGTGAGAAGTTTCCAAGTTTCATGGTGTACCTAAGAAAATTGTGTCTGACAGAGATTTTGAGTTCACCTTGAACTTTTGGAAAGAGATATTCAAAGGATTTGGGACAAATATAAACTTTATCACAACATATCATCTTGAGACAGATGGATAGACAAAGAGGGTAAATCGGGTGATTGAATATATGCTCAGAATGTATGTGATGGATAAGCCATCAAAATGGGAAGACTAGCTTCACTTGGTAGATTTTTCTCACAACAATGGGAATCAGGCATCATTAAAGATGATCCCATTTGAAGCACTTTATGGTAGAAAGTGCCACACACTAGTGAGTTGGGACAACCCAAAAAACCGCACAGTGGTTGGGCCATATCTTCCTTGGGAAATGGAAGAGAAGATGGTAAAGATAAGGAAGAATTTAAAGGCTTCCCAGGACATGCAAAAAGGTTGCGCAGATAAGGAATAACCCACAAAGAGTTTAAAGTGGGAGATCATGTGTTTTTAAAATCGAAATCCAAACACAGTTCCTTGAAATTGGGAAAGTGTTCTAAGCTGGCAGCGTGCTATATTGGGCCATTTAAAATCCTTGAAAGGATTGGTCCTGTCATATATATTATTGCATTTCCTACATCCATGTGTATTCATAATATTTTCCATGTGTCATTGCTTAAAACATACGTACCTGATGCTAATCATATTATTTCCTGGAATGTGATTCAGGTGGAGCCAAAAGGTGATTTTCAAGTGCGACTAGTTTTCATATTGGATCGAAAAATTAAATAGCTCCAGAATCGAGTCATGAAGTTGGTAAAGGTCCAATGGACCTGGTACAGTCCTGAGGATGCAACTTGGGAGCGGGAGGATGCTATGTGGGTAGAGTGTCCACATATTTTTTATTTTTTTTGAAATTTTGTATGTATATGTGTATATGATGCACCAAGGACAATGCATAAATAAGGGGGAGGGGAATGTAATTGTACATATAGGTTGGTTAGTTGTTGGCACCAATTGTAAATGTAAATGTACATTTATGCTGGTGAGATGTTAGCACTAAGTTTTGGTGTTGCACGCACCTGAGTAGTGCACGAAGAATTGTTATAAAAAACAGGGTGCACACATTTCATAGTGTGCGCGCACCTAGGTAAGTGCGCACATTTCATAGTGTTGCATGCACTTGGGTAAGTGCATGGGAATGATCTAGGAGTTAAAACAAAGATGAGTTATATATATATGTATATATACGGTTGTAGATGTGTTGAGGCCAGAAAGACTCTGTGGTTATGAGGATGGTGAGTCGGGACACAAATAGGCCAATGCACCTATCCATGTAAATATAATAACAATTATTAATATATTATTACATCACTGGATGTAGATAAACTCAAATGAAAAGAGATGGGGGGATAACTCCACCAAAAAAGGGAAAAAGGGGGGAGAGACTTAAGTCTTCGGGAATATTTTATAATATTTCCATAAAAGTGTAAGTTATGGATAATTTTTTTATCCTAAGTTTCTGAGGTAGGGAACGAGTCACCAAGTGGCTTAAGCTACCTTTGAAGGTGACAAGTGTCGATTTGAAGGCATGAAATATATATATTGTTGTCCTTAGTGTATTTTGTGGGAAATTAATTCATTATTGACTCTTGTGCTTAGGAGGGGTCAGACCATCTAAGAGAGGATGACTATTACCTTATCTACACAGAGAAGCTTGTAAGGGTTTCTGTTTTGTAACCATAGTTTTTATGTCAAAGAGGTGGGTTGTTAGGATCATGAAAATTCTCTCTAGGTGAGGGACTTGTTTTCTAAGAGGTGGGTTGTCAGGTCCATGAGAAATCTCTCCAAGTGAGATTTTTGCTCAGAATTGTTCCCTGGTGCATTGGGAATTAGTCGCAGGGCTTAGAGACTTCCTGCCTATCCTGTTGTAGGTAACCTTGGAAGGGAAGTGGAGCAGCCGAGGGACTGTTGATTAGATAAGGTGAGAACTTCCTTGGGTGTGACAGGTGCATGGGGAATGAGAGACTCTAGGCTAGTTGTAGCAGTGGGAACCTTGGACTCAGAAATTCTGTTGAGAATCGGACCTTAGCCTGTGATTGGGAACCTTTTTTTCCCTGGTGGAGTTAATACCCATCTTGGGGTGACCTGTTTCTGAAATCTTATGAGAAACAAAGTCTATGGTTGGGAGGAACATCTGAGTTCTATGTTCAGTTCGTGATTTTCATAAAAGATAAATGTTCTTTATGTTCTTGTCTTGTTTATTGTGTTCTTATTTATCTATGTTTGACATCATTTAATGCTTGTATGTTGTCTTACATAAGTAATTTTTGTTATTCTATTTAATGTTACTTTCACATGTAAGTATGATGCTTATATCCTGTATTTATAGACGTTCATGAGTATGAAAAATGTTGTTAGTTTCATGTTATGTTAACGTTATGATTTTGGTTTATGAGTCTTTAAGAAGAGGATTGAATGGTCGGGTATGCAAGAAAGTGTCTTGAGTGCACATAAGGCAGGAACTCATGTGTGCATGCAGGGAAGTAGACCCTGTGCATAAGGAAATTAGAATTGGTGTGTGATGTCGGGATGGTTGTGTGTACAGTAGTGTTGTGTGATCAATATAATTGTGAATAGTTGTTTTGAGATACTTTTGTTTCTTAAAGTTATGTTAAAAGGATAAATTTAGTGTGGAAGGACTTAGCTTAAGGTTGAGCATGTTACTTCAAGTATTACTGCACAGACTTGTGATTAAAATAGACTTTGTGCATTGGATTTTCGGAGTAGCATTGTTCAATAGTATGTTGGGTGATACTAAAGTATGGTTGATTCAGAGCTACAAAAGTTGATATTATGTGATGTGGCCTAGCCTCGGAGGTTGGGGAAATTATATTGTGGTATCAAAGAAATTTCATAGCATTGTGGTACCATATTTTCCCTATATGGTTCCATGTAAATCCCCTCAAAGTACTTGACCCCTAATTCTTCCAACCCCTTAAATCCTTGAACCTTGAAACCATCTTATTCCTACAATTCCCAAATGGTATTTACGCTCCTCCTATGGTTGGAAAAGGAATGAAATAACTTAGTATTGTCATCCCCCAACTCTAACCGAGTAGCCATTATCTTAATATTTCATTCCTTCTCTTTATCTAGAAGTGACTTGGACCTTTTCTCCTCCAACTTATTTAGCTCACTTATCTAGTCCTCTTCCAAGGAACCAAAGTCTAACCCAACATCAAATTCCTCAAACACCTTTTCCACTTGCATAAATTGAGGATCTCCTGACCTATACCTCTCCCCTTCCCAAGCTGCCACTTTTTTCTTAACAAAACTTAAATCCATAATGATTTTTTCACATGCACATAGATCCACGAAAGGATCATAATTATTCCAACTATCCTTCACCAAAAAAACAAAATCCTCCTCTTTTATCCATCCTGGATTAAATTTAAGTTGGGTATCTGATCTAGCGTAATCCATCTCAAGCTCCAAAAAGATTGGGAAATGTTTTGAGCATATGGTCAAACAAATCCACAACCTATATTTCCTCACCCTCTGCAAGACCTCATTATGTACCAAAAATGTATCCAAACATTTGTAGACCCCATCACTTCCAGTCTTGTTATTACTCCAAGTAGGTCAAAGTTTCAAAGGTTCCACATCTACCAAAACACCTAAATTAAATCTATTAATAAATAATTATGCAAGGTGATCCACCCTTGCAATATCCCCCCAAACCTCTCTCCTATTCAAAGTAAAATTCATATCCATGCCCCTGATGATAAAGCTATCCATATTCAAACATTGTAAATTAAATAACCTATCCCAAAAACACTTCTTAGTCTTGTAAGGTCCATATAAATTGAGCAATTTAAGAGAAAGTCCCAAGATTTTACTTACAACCTATGTGCACAGAATTGAGGATATATCATAAGAATTTATCATATCAATATATTTTTGTTCCACTTGGTTACAATCCCCAGAGTTAAAAACTCACAATACATTGCAAGAAAATCCCAATTACCCAGCAACCTTCTCATCTTGACTATCAAGTGATCTCCCCTACCCATTGTTTCCTAAATCACCAAATTATCAAGATGATTAATATTCAACAACCTCTTAAGGGATAACTTCTAGGATTGACACCTATGGGAGAATAGGAGATGGTGCATGGCCTTCTCTAAGGGCCCCATTAATGATTTTTTGAATTTCTTGGTTGACCTCCTTAATATAATTTTCCGAGCTTGTTTAAGGGAATATTTTATTCAAATTAATATTGGAGGCCCCAACTCTTTCAAAGAGTCACATACCAATCCTCCAGACTAGACATGATCTAAAGAAGTAGGCTCCTTTCAAGGACATAAATGATAATTACCACCACCCTTCGAAATATATGGGAATTATTAGCCATAAGGTCACCTCGAAGAGAGTGAATACCAAGAAACAAAGGGTTTGAATCCATTGAATGATCCATTGGTCCCAAGGAATGAGAAATATACATAGGTTGAGCTTGTCGTTTAAGGATGGGAGAGGAGAGAATAGTTTTCTCAAAATCTATGCTATTGGAGTCTATCATGATTCCTGAGATCAAAAAACATTCCTCGATACATTCCCTTACTTTTAATTATGGAAAGGGGAGATTAAATGATTAAAATTACCACAATTAAGCTCCATCTCTAATTCATAGATGGAATCCTTCAATAAAATCTATTTGTTGGTTGAATTGACGAATGTTTCCACTATTGTCAACCCCTCATCTTTGTTCACCACTTGATCTAGATCATGTCTCGAGCCTTCAATCAAAGGGATTGAAAGGTCACTGATCATTATATTCCTTGGAGCTGAAGAAATATCCGCCTCCTACCCTTTACCTTAAATTTGGTCCATATCTTGTCTTCCCTCCACTCTAGGCTAACCTAAGCTCAAGTTAGGGTCAGATAACGAAGGTTCCACTCCCCCTACTTTAACTATAGTCCCCACTTTCTTCCTCCACACTTTCCTCACCAACGTCTTGTCACAATCCTTGTAAACATGCCCATAATAATGACACTATGCACAACAAACGAAAATATGCATATAGTCAAGAACCTAAGTATGACACCTCCCCTGACCAAATATAAAGTTTAAGACAAACATTTTGTAACATATATATCCATCAATACCTTTACCACTAAATTATTTGTGCTTGTCAAGAATATATCATCAACCATAATCATTTTCCCAAAAAATTTCCTATGGATTTAACTTCCTCCATAGACCAAAACCCCATTGGAAAATTTGGGAGTTTCACCAACACCAAAAATTTTCCAATGAAATAACTCTTTGGGTCAAATAGAGGAGATCAGGGCTTCAAAGATAGTAATGAACTATCCAAAAACTAGGATCCCTTTAATATCGTATTGGCATCCTTTTTAGAATGAAATATAATTCCTAACCAATTCCTCATAAAAACATGAAAGGTAGGCCCATATCCAACTATAGGAACCCAAAACTCATTAACCCACCTCCTAAAATGCTCCATTCCTTCCCTTCTACCAAGAAATATTCCATCCAAGGTATTCCCAACCAAGTCTAAAATCTAGTCCATTAATATATCCTCTCCAACATGATTCCACCACCTCTACTTCTCACAAGCTTATGTCTCATCTTCATTGTACCCAAACCAATACCCAAAATAGAATCCCCTTCCAAGTGATTTTGATCAATATTCCCCTTGATAAACCCTTCTCTCCCAAAATCAAATGCAAAATTAGAATCTCTCACCACATGGTAGAAACTATCCATCGTTTGTGTCTCCCCTCCTATCCTGCAACAATTGAAAAGCTTCCCATCTATCTAAACCAGATCCATAATCATTATTTTCATCTAGATCTACTGACATCCCCTCCCTCCAAACAAGATTGGGAGAATTTTAAAATTCCACCTCATCCTTGACTAGGTTCTTGAGTCGATGAATGAGAGAGGATATACTTGGTTATTGGATGAATATTAGGTCTTTGGAGAGTGAATACTTTGAGTAATCTACTAACTGGAGGTCATCCTCCATCCTCCTGGCTCTTGGTCATGACTAGCCCCTGAATCCACAGCTCCAAAACCCTAAACCTTCACCAGCGACATAACTCAAATATTAGATATCTCCATATACAACCAAATAGTAAAATTTGACCTTTTAAATGACCATGAGCCTCGCTCCAATCATATACCTTTAACCCTAAATCTAAACTTTTTCATGCAGAAAAGCTCCGTTGAAGAGAATTATGATAGCCAAAGGCACTT
This sequence comes from Picea mariana, assembly GCA_032191745.1. NCBI lineage: Eukaryota > Viridiplantae > Streptophyta > Pinopsida > Pinales > Pinaceae > Picea > Picea mariana. Next base: position 20,458 of record JASDQU010502217.1, on the reverse strand, counting down.
TCTCTTTGAAAAAAATAAAGTTGATATTTTCTTAAAGAATTTAAATAGTGAATTATCTCTTCTATCATATAAGAACAATATTGAATACCTCTATCATAATTTTACAATAACCCTCTCTACTTCCATTAAAAAATTATCTATCGAAGTGTTATGTAAAAATAAAAATAGAAAAATCAACCCTTGGTATGATAACGAGTGTAAAATTGCTATAAAACCCATTGGGGATGCTTCTAATGAGTCATTAAAATCCAATAAGATAAATAGATACAAAGCCCTAATTAAAAGAAAAAAAAAGCACTACATAAATAGAAAGCAAGAGAATATTTTTCACCTATCTAAGCTAGATCCTAATAAATTATGCAGGAAAATTCTAACTTGTAAAAATAAAAGAAAAAAATAGGATTCCCGTGAGGGTTTGGGATTCGTACTTAAAACTATTTATGAATCTCCTATTGTCGTGGACAATAATCCAAACGTTTTTATAGAGGTTGAATTTTTTTCTATAGAAGACATAAAGTTTGGGATTAAGAAACTCGCAAAGGGAAAGCTAAGGACGTCAAAGGTTACCAAATTGAAATCTTAAAAAATGGAGGGACTATCCTCATCCCTCACATACACAAGCTCTTCAATTTATGAATTAAGCAGTGCTTCCCTAAAATATTAACTCAAATCTTGATTGTACCTATTCTTAAAAGTGGGGATAAAAGCAATCCCTTTAATTATAGGACCATTATGATTAGCCCCATTTTATCCAAGCTATACAAAAGTATTTTGGAAAAGAAGATCAATATATGGATAGAAATCCACGAAAAAAGAGCTAAAGGTTAGGTTGGCTTTAGATGATATAATTTAACTATGGACCACCTTGTTATGCTTAGGATCATTGTAGAGGAGTGTCACAATAGTAAAACCAATCTCCTTTGTTGTTTCGTCGATTTTAGAAAATATTTTGAGATAATGCCTATGACTAACCTTTGAAATAGGTTATAAGAAATAAAAGTTCATTTCAAGATGAGAGATGTCATGGTAAGGTTGTATGAGAAAATTACTTCCAATTTGAGGAACATTACGGGCTAGTTGAAAGAAATTAACTGTAATATAGGATTCAAGAAATATTGTACCCTATCCCCTACCCCTTTTGGCATATACATTAATAAGTTAGAAGATTTTTTGGAAGACGCAAGTTGTGTCAACTTGACTCTCACTGGTATAGTCGTCATCATTATTCTTTACACCAATGATATTGTTCTTATGGCAAGGAGTCCTTATGACCTCAGTTAGAAACTAAGAATCCTCAAGGACTTTTTCTGTAATATGGGTATGATTGTGAATATTGATAAAATGAAGTTTATGATAATTAAATCCAAAAATATAACCTATGATACTTTTGTATATGACAACAATAGCTTGGATGAAGTGTCTTGATACAAATATCTTGGAATCAATATTCATCACAAGCTCAATTGGAACTATAGTATTGTGAAAAGGATAAATGGAGGGTATAAACTTATTATGGGATTGAAAAAAATGTAAATTAGTGATCCTTTGGCCATGGAATAAGTATTGAGACTCTCATCATGCCTATTATATTATATGGATGTGAAGTTTGGGGATGCAGTATATTTAGTTAAATATAGAGAAAGATAGATTAGATCCAAAGTAATTATAAATTATAATCTCTAAATTAAAGGAAGCACACCCTATCATATCATTCTCATAGAAGAGAGCCTTTCCCCCATTGAGAACATGACTATGATTAGGTACTAAATGTACAAGAACATGGTAAAAATATGGATGAAAAGAGGCTCCCAAAAATTAATTCAAAATCCATCCAAAACCACCAGTAGCTCAAGCAGGGATGGCATAAACATGTTAATTCTTGGATAAATAATTGGGGAGTACAGGAAGATGTCATTATACATAATATCAATAATATTAAAAATGTTATTACATCTAAATTTAAGGAGAATTTGTGGTGAGATAAAGAATTAGAGGATACAAGAAAATTAAGATACTACAAGGAGGTGGTCATCCCTAATCTAGAATATCAAAAGTGTCTCTCAACTTTAGATGGTTGGAGATGAAACTCACTTTCAAATTAGATCAAAATTTCAAAATATCTATCACAATATTGATCTTTCGAACATTTTAAATCATTGAAACTATTGTGATCTTGGAATTCTTCTCTTAATGTTTTTCAAGCATAGAAATAAAATTCTGAAGAAATCCAAGTAATCTTTGACCTTTCTTAAGGTCCGATAAACCAATTCTAGTCTCAATGGACAATAATCATCATCATCGTCATTAATAATGTGTTCATGTTAATAATGAGCGACACATAGAATCATATTAATATTACTTATCATATAGAATCATATTAATATTACTTATCATATATTAAACTATTGAAAAATAAACTAATGATCAATTTATAAATGATTATCATATATGATTATATTATGGTATAATTGTAATGAAAATACCAATTTATAATATAGTCGATTGATTATATATGACTATATATAATATATTAAAGATGATTTTTTAAATATTAAAATAATTTTGACATAATTGTTGTGATGCGTAAAATTATATTTATCATATATTATTCTGAAAAGTAACATTATTAAAATACAATCCCCAGATGGGGTGATGAATGACATAACATCAAGTGTATTGGTGGCAAACCCGACCACCACCCAGCTCGATGTGATAGTGCGGATGGCATATAACATGTGCGAAGGGGACATGGGTGTCGTTGAAGGTCCTAGAATGAGGGGGGAGATATCCATCCCCATACCCACGATGTGTGAAATGAGTAACCAAGGTCATCAACGAGGTGGGAGGTATAGGGAAGTGTTCCCCGTCGTTATGAACCATATTGTGAAGGAAACATAGGATATAATTGAGGAGGAGGTGAGAATCATGGCCAAGGATGGTAGTGTTCTTGTTATCATGGTCATAGGTGAGAAGGATAATTTACATGGCGTTTATCAAGGAGCCTTCGGGTATCCTGAGTGGGAGATATGAGAGACCAATGGAAGGAACCATGGAATTAACTTGTTCTTTTTAGAAGCCCCTAATTTGAGCGACAATCAGGGGTGAGAGGGCATCATGTTCTCTATCTTGGCTTAGGAGGGAAGCATTCTATGAGTCATGGTTGTCAGGGGTTTGGGGTCACTACGTCTAGGTTCGAGAACTTGGATTTTTTGTTGTGGTCCATGAGCTCTTCTTTATCAAATTTTATCGGGAGTGATGGTTCGGGCCTTTATGAAAGGAAAATGGAGAGGATTTGGTCATGCATGTTTGTGGTCAGAGGTTGGTAAAGGGTGGCCATGTGGAAGGATCCTACTCCAATGTAGAAATGGATAAGGGAGGGATAAAAGGAGATAATGCACATGAGGAAAAAGGAAAGCGAGTTGCAAAGGAGGCCTTGTACTCTCACCTGCACGCATTTACTAGAGTGGAAATTGAGACTTGGAAGGCTCAGAGAAGATTCCTTGAAAACTGCTTCGAGGAAGATCAGCAAGAGGTCGACCAACTGGAGGACATGGTGAAACTCAAACATAAATATACCTTAGATGAGGATATTTGGGAGGAATTCTTAGGTTGATTGCACGACCCTCTGTACTCTCGCACATGGGAGACCAAATTATTCAAAAAAATGGAACATTATTGGAATTTCAAAGCTATGGTGGCTCAGACTCTAGATAAATGCATGGAAAACTAGAGAAAGATTCTACATACCATTGAGATATTCCAATTTAAATTCGAACTAATGTGTCAGTCATCTTATGGGATTAAGTTCAAGGTTTTGAAGGTGTACTATGAACCAGGTCCAAGAAAGCCTCTAGTTTGTTGCTTGGCCCCGACTTGAGCTCGGGACAGCCTAATCATTATTGATAACAACTCTAGATCTGCCCAGAACCTGGATATGGAGGAGGAGGAAAAAGTTCAAATGGAAAAGGAGTAGATAAAGACAGAGTTATCTCCTAAGGACAGAATCGAGTCACCCTACATGTTTTTTTTATTGCAAATATCTACTATTATACTCAGGGCTAAGAAAGACATATAGTTTTTCTGCCATTGACTACTACTATTTTTAATAGTACGTTGATCATTGTTATTATATCTTTGATAAACTTATACTCTCTCTGAACAATAGGCTAGATGAGACCTGGTTTCTTTTTTGGCAAGTCTCCTAGCCTCATGTTGTATTTTCACCTTACTGTAAATAATAGAAGTAGATTTTTATCTTTAAAAATATTATTAAAATACAAATGTTGATACAATTTAACATATTATTTTTTGAGACATTGGAATTGTTATTTTAAAAATATTTGCGAATATCTTAATTTCATGGACAAAATTCAAATTCTAGTTTAGGGTTAAGTGGCTCGTAAAATGAAAAGTTAAAGACATCTAACAATGTTTATAGTAAGCTCAACATGTCACTCGTGGGAATTGTTGACACCCAAAGTTCTGGGCTAATATTGCTCACACACAAACAAAGTTGTGCGCACCCATTCTAGTTTTTCACATGCACAAGCAGTTGTGCAAGGGGTGATAGGAGGCCTGTGTGACAGATCAAGTTTTGATATTGCACGCCAGTTCAAGTTCTTCCAATGTGTGATGGTTTGATTTTTGTAATGCGGTCCAAAAACAAAGAAGACATTGCATGCACGTTGGAATCAAGAAAATAATCTACGGGAAATCTCCCCGAATGATTACTACAGGCAACATGAGGGAACATGGAGCAGAAAGAAGATGAGCTAGCAAGGTATTTGAGATTTCCATGATTCAAAAGAGGCTATGTGGAATGCATGCGGGTGACAGAAGTGTGAGGTACTGGTAGTCAGAAGAGAAAATGGGACAGAACTAAAAGTGACAGAGCATTAGAGCCAAGAAGCAGATAAAAGGGAGCAATGGAAACAAAAATGAGTTAGCTCATTAGTCAGTTGCTCCTTGTTTAATAGTTGTGGTTATTGTCGTCTTTGAGCTCGCTTTGAGAATATTTCTTGTGATGTCTCTAGTTGTAATTCCATGTATATCACATTTTTCATATTCTAAAAGAAAGTGCATGACGTTGTGTAATGTAACACTGGGAAAATGTATAAGAGAGAAAGGATCTATCGCTATCAATTTATGAGTTGTGTAATGTATGTTTGTGATGGTGGAATGAAGATAAAAAATATGCAATGATTTTGGTCTTATGATGTGTTATCCAAATTTCAATTGAATATATGTGTTGTTGTTGCATATTGTTAGTCGTTAGGTAGTTTTCAACAGATTGTCCGAATTCCAACCCAGATAGAATTTTGTGCAATTATTCCTTCATTATCATCAACACAAGACAAGATGGTATCTATGATCCTCATGGAGTCTCGGGTGAGAACTTTGTTGGATTACTAAGAGGGGGGGTGAATCAGCTATAGAGCAATAATCATCCTTTTTAAACCAAATAATCCAAGAGTTATATCAATGTATAATTATCATCCAATAATGAGCAATGAACAAATGAAGAATCATAAACATACACAGTACACTAGTGTTTTACGTGGAAACCCAAAGTGGGAGAAAACCATGGAATGCTTTTTCTTATATGTCTTGAATAATTACATTCATTGGAAGCACCAACTTCCTTTGTTTTCCAACTGCAACTGGAAGGAGGCTCAAACTCCCTAGTTTCTCAGGCTACAACATGAGGGAATCTCCAACTCCCCAATTCTCTGGCTACAACCAGAAGGAGGCTACAACCCCCTATGTTCTCCGACTACAACCAGAAGGTGGCTACAACCACATGTCCTTGCCTCATCCAACTGCCCTGAAGTAGAAGTAGAATGATGGAACCACTGTCACACTATCACTGTGAGATATACCGATGTAAAAATATACCAATAAACCTGAACCATACATCAACCTATACCTCAACCTGTAATCAACCTATACCATAAACAAGTGCATCAACCATGCACCAACCTATACCAAACAACTTGTAATCAAAATGTACCA
>JASDQU010502216.1:15454-52652 GCA_032191745.1 Picea mariana | reverse complement strand
GTCTTACTATTAATTTCAGTATTACTAGTCTATCAAATCTCTTTTATGTGAATCATTACATGCTTATGTGGATCATTACATGGAATTAATGCTCAAAACTATACGAGTGGCCATGTACAAAAAAAATATCCAAGTGTTGCAAAAATGCAAACAATTAGATATTTAGGAGAGGACATACATCCAAAATAAATTGGTGTAATATAATCAATACACATTCAATATCTTTCTTATGCTATGCTTACTGATATGATAATGTTAGTGGTAAACGAAGAGATAATTCTTTAATGTGTATTATCCATGCAGAATGGTTTAGATAGAATCAAGTTTGTATACAGTCTTATTAGTCTCTGTTGAAGGCATAGAGGTACTATAGCGATCGATAATTCGTTGACATTATATTAGTTTGTCGTTTGACTACAAATTTTGGCATAATCTCTATTGTTCAAACTAGAGAACTAAAAACATTACTTTTTATATAATAAAAAAACCCTTTTATGTCATGATCTCATTGGATAATAGATTTGAGGTCTTATTGCTAGCTTCGCTATTCCCAATGTTTTATATGTTGGCATATCCAAAGTTTTAATCATCTACGGTCTTTTTGAATTTGTACTATTCATATTGAAATGTTTAGATATCCAAAGTTTTGAGCATGGATAGTCATTTTTTTATTAGTTGACTTCATATTATTTTGTCCTTTGAGAAAAAATTTACTTAGAGAGGCATTTTCATTATTATGTACGTAAACATGCCTACCATGCTGCATTCTTTCTTAAATGTTTGCACAATGTGAGGCCCTTCGACGGTTATGACAACCTTAAATGTTTACCTAACAGGCCTCACAACCTTAAATGTTTACTCAACATGCATGTTACAATATAGTTTCCTCCGATTTTTGGATACAGTCTTGTTTGCAATGAATTTGGGCAATATTTTTCTTCACCAACATTACTGGTTCACTGGTTGATGCTTGCTCGTTGGTTCGTTTGATGATGCTTATTGTTGTTTGATTGAAATTTGAAAAGTTCAAGTTCTACAACTGTAGTTGGACCTCTTGGTGCTTTTTCACTAGTTTGTTGTTTGTTGCTTTCTCTTGTTTGCTTCAATTTTGCAAGGTTGGGGTCGTGCATCTGTAGTTGGACCTATTGTTGCAGTTTGTGTGGTTTGGAGTTGTGCTTCTGTCATTCCTCGTTCACAGGTAAGTTTCAGTGCCATGGTTTGGTTGCTATTTTGTATTTGTTGTTTACTATTTGCAGCTTGCAAGCAAGAATTTTCAATACTAGCAATCCATGGGTCAAAATCCTCTTGCAAAACATCTTTCTGTGTGACTGCTACGACCAAAGAAAAAGTTTTGTGTTGTTGTATTGTCATTGTTCTTGAACGTCAATGTTATGTACATAACCCACCTCTGTCACAGCCATAGTGACATATAAAAAAGAAAATCGATTTTTTCTCCTCATTTTTTCTGGTCCTAAAAACCATACGTTTGGTGCATTTTTTGCAATCTGTTCCCTTCCAAAATGTCTTGTTCCCTCTTGAATGTTGATGTTGGACATAGAACCCACATTTGTTGCAGCCACAGTGACATATAGAAAAGAAAATATGGTGCAACACCCCACCCCCTTCTCTCTTCTCCTTTGGAGTTGCAGCAGCCTCCTGGTCTAGGATTGTTCTCAAAACACCTGAGTTGGATTGAATCTTCGACTCCCTTCTGGAACCTGACATTTTCTTCCACAGGTCCTTCTTTCTCCAAAGTGCAGGTCCTCTCAATCTCATGTCTCTCTTCTTGGACCTTTGAAGAAATTCGGCGGCGACACTCGCTCTCCGTGCCAGGCTCTTCCTATCACGTGACCTCGGGATGTGTCCCGGGGCTTGATCACACAAAGTGCTTTGAATTCATCTTCTACTCTTTCCATGACAGCCAAATCTTGCATTCCCAAACTTCGGATCGACGAACTCAAACGCGCGAGGATAAACAGTCCTCGTTCCTCCTTCTGATCGACGGCTACGATCTCTTCGAACTCCAGCCTTCGTGAATCTCTCGATATCCTCCTCTAATGTCTCTCAGAGTACTATTTTTCCAAGTCAACAGACTGTCTCCATGTGTCCCCTCCAGATCCAACAGTATGGATTCAAACCATTCTTTGTGAATTTGCAAAGATCTTTGTTTTCTGTTGGCAAAACTTTCGGAGCTCCGACTCTCAGATCTCTTAATCTTCTGCCACCTGTCTCCTCCAGACAATGGATTTTTTCATGACTTGCGGGACTTCGGCAAGTCCTTGACCTCCTTGCACACTTAGTGCAATTTTCATCTCGAGACTTAGAATATTATCGAGCTTCTTTTGCAGTCCTTGCAGAGTTCTGCGCAACTCTTCTGTGACTTTGCTCGACTTGAAAACCTTGAAGGTTCCCAGTTCCTCTGCGTCCTTCAGTGGACTTTCTTGTGCCCTCCTGGAAACTTGACGCCCTTCCTCATGAGATTTTAAGGTGAAATTACAGTCTCCTTGGTGCACTCCTTGCGCTCAGCTAAGCCTTTCGATGGATTCTCCCTTAGCCTTCCGGAATTCTTAAGGAATCTCCTTTCCTTTGTCGATGCATTCTTGCAAAGCTTTCCTTCCTCAGAGTGTTCAGCAACCCTGGGATTCTCTCAAGGATTCAAACACTTCAAAGTGTGTTTCTCGAGTACGCTCTTGTGCCTTCTCTAAGCCCTCCTGGCAAAGTGTTTAGTAACTCTGCATTGTGCTTCTTCCTACACAGTCTTTCTTTCCAAGGTACCCAACCACCTTGAAATTTCCTCCTGAGTCTGTGAATTATCCTGGTGTGCCCTCTTGGTAGCTTCTCTTCTAAATCGACCGAGTTAAGATACACACTCCTTGTGTCGACTCACAAAGTATCAACTCTTTGTCGCGCACTCCTTGCACTTAGCCTTGAGAACCAAAATTAATCCAAAAAATTCACAAATAGAAAGTTATACCTCTATCCCTACAGGCGATTTCTAACATACATCTAGAGCTTAAATTCATACAGATGACATTCATAACAAAACATCCATTACACAAAAATTGATAAACAGGAAAAATTGTTCCTTTCTATTAATGTTGGAATGTCCATTACAACGTATGTGTCCGGACTACAAGTGAGTCTCGACTCTCCCTCAAATATCTATCTCCTACACCTGATGCCTACTACCTACTCTACTGGTAACAATACAAGAGTTTATACAATAGGGGCTCGACGATATTCCCTCCAAACTAAGCTATATGTGTCTAATCACCTTTCAAAACGCCCGTCTAATGGGAGGATTACAATTATGGAAATCTGATCCAAATCGGATATAGATCCATCCTACCGTCAACCACTTAATGGTGACCTTATCTCCAGCTTGTGAGAAGGCACAATTTGGCTCTTCCAACCTTTCAGAATTAATTTCCTTGATCACGCTTTATATTTTTGAAGGAAAAATGAGAGGGAGATGCCTCTCCCTTCCTTGAACGTGCACCACTCGTGCTAATCAGCTAGTGCTTGCTAAGGTGGAGCGATGCTCCTGTATCATACTCCACGGCTACAAAAATTCATGAGCTCATGTTCATGAGATTCCCAGCTCTATTGAAATCCTCCTGGATCCCAAACTTTCTCTTGGAGCTATCCTTCTACTCCTCTTTGTTGTTGTTGCTGCATATTCCCTATTGCTCATGCAAGTTCCTTTCTGTCCAGCTTCTTCTTTTTGACCGCTTCTTCTGTTGACCTCAACATCAGCCTCCATATCTCCTCTACGGCCTCTTCCAACTACTTCATCAACTGGTTAGACTTGTGTAGTCTGCTCGGCTGCAACTCTCCATGTCGCTCCATGGGTCGGTTGTCCTGATCTCTCATGTTTCCTTCATCCCTTGTGTCCTTGACTAGCCACCCTACTACAGACTCCAATTCCACAGTCTTGTCACTGAACTATTGTTCAACTACTTCTTCTAATAGACTAACCCTTGTCAGTCCATCGGTTGGTTATGTTCCAGCTCTCTCCAGCTGCAAATTATGTTGGTATGTCTTCTCTAGAATGAATATCTCATGGAAGCCACCTTCTAGTTTCGGACTATCCAACCAATCCTCCAGTGCCTTTAACTCCATCTCCCACTGAGTGAGTAACTCAACTGGGTGTTCCTCTTCTATTGGGATAGACTTTAGTATTTGTTCCCCCTCCTTCATGAAAGTCTCATCTTGTTTTCCTTTCGTTTCATCTACAATCTTTGTTTTAACCTCTCCTCGACTGCTTGGAATGAATATCTCGACTCCTCCAATGACTAGAACGCACCTATGATCCTTCTCCTCTGTGATGAAAGTTTCCAAATTGTCATCATTTTCATTCATGCGGCTTGCAGCTCCGCATGAATCTTCATATGGATGAGGCCTTTCCTCCTCCTCTCCATATGTCAACACCCCCTGCTGACGTGAACTCTCAGTTGAACACATTTCTCCTCCCTTGCCCACTTGGAAATTTGTGATGTCTCTTCTACCCTCCTAGCAGTTTACGAGATCAACTGACCCCTTCACATTGCCCACCTGGAAACCTACGAGACTTCTATCAAATCATTTTCCCTCGTCATTGAGGTTTTCAACATATCTAAACCACCTCTTCAACACCTGTCATTTCCTTCAGGCCAACAACGTTCGAACATGCCACTTATATATCCCTTTCAAAGGCCACTCGTACCTTCAGTGCACCTTTGCTTCCTGCTGCAGCTTGAATGCTAACGTCTCCATCTTGGCTCGGATTTCACTGAGATCCTTGTCTATCTCTGCTTTGCTTTTCTGTGGGAAGACTTTTCCTCAACTGCGCACCTCACTTCCAATAGCCATATTGATTCCCCTACATCCCTCTTGGTTGTTTACCATCTATTTCACACCTTGCAACAGTCTTCACAGAGTATCACACTATGTCTCCTTCCGCTTGCCTGAGAGAAAAACCCGCTCTGATACCACTCCTGGTATGAGAGTATCTCCTCTATCTCTTTTACTCCACCTCTAATCTAGGTGGATATTAGTGGCCACCCACCTATTCCACTTGGACCCCCACCATTGTTTCTTTTAGTTTTTCAGTTTCCTTAATTGTAGCACAATTTACTATTTTTGGCAATTTTATGGGCCCTGAACTTTTGGAGCCATTTTGAGGCCCTAAACGATGTTTTTTGGGCATGGTCCGATTGAAAACAATTAATCTATTTCAAACCATGATGCTCGCTATCAACAATTGTAGTCTTCGGATAGATATTTCTAATGATGTATCATATGCGTCAAACGGAGATAATATGCAAAATTTATGACCCCTGGAAATTGATGTACCAATTTACCCCGATGGGGCCCATATTCTGGCGTTTCATCTCCTGGGGTTAGGTTTGTGGATTTTTAGGGTTTCCATTGTTTTTTAATAACATATAGGCCTTCGAGCCTCATTGTAACACAGATTTCAGAGGCCTGTATCCACCACATATCTTCTTAGAGATAAGCTTCCAACACCCTAGCTAGCTTATTTCTATTTTGTTTGTAAACAAATTTCAGTTCTTTGATATTAATGAAATGAAGTATTATTTACGTTGCATCTTTTTATTCATGGTTATTTGTGTATTTTGTTGCGTTCCTTCATAAATTCAGATCATTGGTATCAGAGCGGTCTTCTCTTTCTCGATCCTTCTTTGCATGTCCCCAACGAGATCAGGGTATAAGGATTTAGTGCTTGATCTGGTTGAACCTTTGCAAGATCAACCTCGCAAACCCTGACAGACGCCCATGGGGGACAAAAAGAAATATGAGGGAGCAGGAGATCCTATCAAAATATTGCTCGAGGAGGCCCTTGAAAAAAATGGAACGTGATGATTGATAACTTCGCCTAGATCCTTCAACGATTGCCCACTGGCGACACATCTGCATCCAACAACCACTCTGGAGGCACAAACCCTTTTAAGGTACAAGTAAACATTGACATTCCCATATTTGATGGCCAAATAGATGCAGACACCATAGATAGATGTTTGAATCTATTAGAAGGATGTTTCTCGGTTCATGACTTTTCCGACCGGGAGAAGATTAATTTTTCACTACTCAAAGTCACCCCGAATGTCAAGGACTAATGGGAAACCTATTGTGAGAAAAAGGACAAGGATTAACCCTCTCTATTCTTGGCCATACCCACTTGGAACTCTTTCTGATATGCCATCAAGGAACAATATTATCCCATGGGGAACTATGAGGACAAGTACATACAATGGACTACGTTGTGGTAGCAAAGGGATCAAGATGTGCATGAGTTGAGGAATCTATTCCATACCCTGCACACAAAGTTGGGTATCAAAGATTCAGAGAAACATTTGGTTCTAAAGTACCGCAGTTGTCTACAAAGATACATTCAAGAAGAAATGGATTTCCTCGACATCTCCTCGCTTGGTACGACATACCGGTATGCTGCCAATATTGAGCATAAATTCAAATAGAAGAAGAGAGAATTTGGATCTGTCAATCAAAAGCAAATGAAAGTTACCCCCAAACCGCAGAACAAAGGAAAAAGCCAAGGCATGGTGGCTCAAGACAACCTGCCAAAGCCGCAAGAAAATAACAACACCATGAAGCCGAATAAGGACAAGGGAAAGTGGTGTGAGTTCCATAAGAGCTCCACTCACAACACAAGTGAGTGTCAGGCCAAACAGTCACTGGTGGCTGAGATGAGGGCTTCTGAATCAGATGCATGCTCCGACACTGAATCAAAACCCAATAAGGGGAATGAAAGATGGAAGAAGATTATCGATGTGGAGCCCAATTCCACCGTTGCCACCATGAATATCCAAAAGGAAGAACCAGAAGATCCAGAGGAGGAGGAACATCTCTTCCACCCCCAGATGTGGGTAAAGGGTTCCCCGCTACAGTTCCTTGTCGACAGTGGGAGCCAAAAGAACCTCATTTCAACAGAGGTCGTGAATCAGTTGGACTTGTTGACCACATCACACCCACAACCATACACCATCGGGTGGCTTCACCAAGGATGGGATCTCTGTGTCAGCCAGCAGTGCCACCTTCCCTATAGGATCAAGTCCTTCACATATGAGGTATTATGTGACATTGATCCTCTTGATGTTTTTGATGTAATATTAGGAAAATCGTACTTGTGTAAGTGACATGATGTGTATGAGTCCTGGCCTCGCGTTATTATTGTTACCTTGGGAAATAAGTTGTACAAGATACCAGAGGTACCACCGCCCGTCGCTATCTCTTTGGTTACTGCAAAACAATGCAGTAAGCTCATTTCCAAAACCGGGAAATTTTTTTTCCTAATGATCCTCCCTCAGGGAAAGAAGAATATTGTGGCCATGAACTCCATACAAGACTCCTTCACACGAAAACAACAAATGTACAAGGTCGTGGAGGAGTACTGGGACATATTCACCCCACCCGCAGGGGTGCCTCTGCACTTTCAAGTCAAGCACCCCATTGATCTGACCCCAGGTCTGTCGCTACCCAATGGACCGATATATTGGAGCTCTATTCTGTAGAACGATGAAATCAATAGGAAGATTTAGGAGCTGCTGCAGAAAGGTATCATCCGGCTAAGTTCGTCGCCCTGTGGGAGCCCAATCGTGTTGGTGCAGAAGAGGGATGGGATTCAAAGACTTTTTGTTGACTATTGGGCGCTGAACAAGATCATTGTTTGGAATAGGTACCTGATCCGAGGGAATGATGACCTTCTAGACCAACTCAAAGGGGTAAAATATTTTAGCAAGATCGACTTGAATTCTGGGTATCACAAGGTACTAATCGAACCCTCCGATGTATGGAAAACTACCTTCAAAGTCAAGGAGGGATTTTTGAATGGTTGGTCATGCCTTTCGGGTTGACAAATTCTCCCGCAAACTTCATGAGGTTGATGGATGACATCTTGAGGCTATTCACCAACTCATTTGTAATAGTGTACTTAGATGACATCCTGATCTTTATCTAGAATTTGTAAGAGAACCTCCACCACATCCGACAAGTCCTTCAAACACTATGGAAACACAAGTTGTGTGCCAATTTGGAGAAGTTCACTTTTGGCATGACCCAGGTTTAGTATCTGGGATACATTATTGATGAGCATGGGGTGCATGTGAATCCAACCAAGATCCAAGTCATCCGGGATTGGCCAGCGTCGACTACTCTAACAGAGCTTCGCAGCTTTCTGGGTGTTGCTAATTTCTACCACAGGTTTGTGTTGGGATTCTCTCATATCACTTGGACCTTGAGTCAAGTCACCAAGGGAGGAGCGAAAGAAAAATTATTTTGGTTGGAATATCAATAGAAGGCGTTCGTAGAATTGAAACATCACCTCTGATGTGCCCCAGTGATCACATTACTAGAATTGCAACAACCATTTGAGATCGAGAGATATGCCTCTGACTATGCTATTGGGGGGCAGTTCTTACTCAACAGGGACATCCAGTGGCATATCACAGTGCGAAACTGTCTGAATCAGTCTGAAAGTATCCCACTTATGAAAAAGAAATGTATTCCATTGTGCATACTTGCCAACAATGGAAGCATTACATTTTGTGGAAGGAAAAGATCATCCACACAGACCACTGACCCCTGCAGTTCATACAAACACAAGGGAAGTTGTAGAACGATATCCATCAGAAGTGGTCCACATATCTACAACAATTTCATTTGAACATCAAGTACAAGAAGGGAAGCACCAATAATGTTGTAGACTGCCTCAACTGACCACCGATTGTGGTGATAACCACTGTGCTCAACTCTTGTGGGCATGAGAATTCTGATTGGCCGCTCCTCTACAAGAGAAATCCTGATTTTGGCCACACATACAAGATGCTCTTGGAGGGTAACTGAGTTCCAAATTTTCACCTCCAGGATGCACTACTATGTCACCTGGGAAACATTTATGTTCCTTCGAGCAAGCGTGCCAAGATGATTTGGGAAGCGCACTATAGTTGCGTCACTGGACATTTCGGGTTCGAGAAAATAGTTGCAGTACTGTAGAAGTATTTCTATTGGCCAAACCTTTGACAAGAGTTCAGGAAGTACACCAGATCCTACACTACCTGCACCATTGTCAAACCAACCATCAAGAAGCAAGGCCTCTATACTCCGCTTCCTACCCCCAGTCAACCTTGGGAATCCATATCCATGGATTACATGTCCTTCCTTCCTTCTACTAAGCATGGCAATGACTATGTTTTCGTGGTCGTTGACAGATTCTCGAAGATGGCCATTATGGTGGCCTGCAAGAAGAATATCACAACAGAAGCCACTACTAAACTCTTCTTTGAACGAGTGTGGGTACACTTTGGGATCCCACAGTATATCATCTGAGATTGGGACAATAGGTTCCTTAGTACATTTTGGTTCAGCCTCTGGTAAATGCTGGACACCAAGCTCACCAAGTCCACAGATTTCCATCCCCAAACTGATGGCTAGATAGAGGTCATCAACAGGATGATCGTGCACATTTTGCACATTTACAACTCAAAGAATCCATGCACATGGGATGAGATCCTCCCCTATGTACAACATAGCTATAACCAGGCCCTCCACAACTCAATCGACCACAGCCCCTTTCAGGTGGGCTTGGGATTCCAACCATTATGTCCCATTGACGTAGCCATACCATTTGTAGCTACTCAGGCTAATTTGGCTCGTGTCTAGTCCGAAGCTTCCAAGGTGAACAAATTCATTGAGCATATTCAACACATTTTCCAGTAGGTTCATGACATATTGGATAGAGACAATGCTAAGTACAAATAGCGACATGATCAACATCGGGTGCAACACAACTTCCATGTGGGTGACAAAGTGTGGCAACGTTTGTAGAAGGAGCGCCTCGTTGGACCCCGCCACAAGCTTCACCCGCTCCAATATGGGCCATACACCATCACCAAGGATGTAGAGGACGATTCCTTCAAGCTCACTATCCCACCATTCCTTGGTCTGCACTCAGTGTTCAATGTGGACGGCCTTCGGCCTTACTTTCCACCTTTACTAGACACATCCAACAAGGCAAAACAACTCACATTAACAGAGTTAAACCCAGACTACATGGAACAAGCCACAACTGATCAAATTATGGACACACAGATCCAGACCACCCACCAACAAAGGATCCATCTATATTGATTTGTCAAAGCAGGCCAACTCCTTCACCAGGGCAGTGGCTCACCAGGGACCAAGTTCAGAAGAAGTTTCTTCATCTCATGGAGGAACTCAACGCAATGGGGACCATTGCTTCCTAGGGGAGGAGGAATAATCCAGGTGGATATTGGTGGCCACCCGCCTATTCCACTTGGACCCCCACCATTGTTTCTTTTAGTTTCCTTAATTATAGCACAATTTACTATATTTGGCAGTTTTTCGGGTCCTGAACTTTCGGAGCCATTTTGAGGCTCTAAATGACGTTTTTTGTGCATGGTCTGATCGGTGAATATTTCTTTATTTCAACCCATTATAATCTCTATTACAAGTTGTAGTCCTCAAATATATCTTTATAACGATGTATCATATGCATCAAACAGAGATAGTGTGAAAAAGTTACGACCTCAGGAAATTGATGTACCAATTTACCCCGACGGGGCCCATATTCTGGCGTTTCATCTCCTAAGGTTAGGTTTGTGGATGTTTAGGGTTTCCATTGTTTCTCAATAACATATAGGAATTCGAGCCTCACTGTAACACATAGTTCATAGGCCTGTAGCTGCCACATATCTTCTCAAAGATAAGCTACCAACGCCCTAGCTAGTTTATTTCCATTATGTCTGTAAACAAATTCCAATTCTTTGATATTGATGAAATGAAGTGTTATTTCCACTGCATCGTTGTATTCATGGTTATTTGTGTATACTGTATAAATTCTTGCATAAATTAGCCTCAGTGGTATCAGAGCAGTCTTCTCTTTCTCGATCCTTCTTTGCATGTCCCCAACGAGGTCGGGGTATAAGGAGTTAGGGCTCGATTTGGTTGAACCTTTGCAAGATAAACCTCGCAAACCTCGATGGACGCCCATGGGGGACGAAAAGAAAGATGAGGGAGCAGGAAATCCTATCAAAATATTGCTTGAGGAGGCCCTTGAAAAAAAAAGGAATGCGATGATGGATAGCTTCGCCCAGATCCTTCAACGATTACCCACTGGCAGCGCATCTGCATCCAACAGCCACTCTAGAGGTGCAACCCTTTTTAAAGTACAAGTAAAATTTGAAATTCCCATATTTGATGGCCAAATAGATGCATACGTCATAGATAGATGGTTGAATATATTAGAAGGTTATCTCTCGGTTCATGACTTTTTTGACTATGAGAAGATTATTTTTTCACTACTCAAAGTCGTCCCCCATGTCAAGGACTGGTGGGAAACCTACTGTGAAAAAAAGGATGAGGAGTAACCCTCTCTGTTCTCAGTCGTACCCACTTGGAATTCTTTCTAAGACACCATCAAGGAACAATATTATCCTATGGGGAGCTATGATGTCAAGTACATACAATGAACTACGCTGCAGAAACAAAGGGATCAAGATGTGCATGAGATGAAGAATCTGTTCCATACCTTGCGCACAAATTTGGGTATCAAAGATTCAGAGAAAAATTTGGTGTTGAAGTAACGCAATTTTCTACAAAAATACACTCAAGAGGAAATGGAGTTCCTCAACATCTCCTCGCTTGGTACGACATACATGTATACTGCCAAGATTGAGCAGAAATTCAAACAAGAGAAGCAAGACTTTGGATCTGTGAATTAAAAGAAAGTGAAAGGTGCCCCCAAACCGTAGAAGAAAGGAAAATTCCAAGGCATGGAGGCTCAAGACAACCTATCAGATCCAGATGCAAAGAGAAACACCACAAAGCCAAAGAAGGACACGGGAAAGTGGTGTGAGTTCCATAAGAGCTCCACTCATAACACAAGTGAGTGTTGGGCCAAACAATCACTGGTGGCCGAGATGAGGGATTCTAAATCACATGCATGATCTCATACTGAATCGGAACCTGAGAAGGGGAATGAAAAAGGGAAGCATATTATCTATGTGGAGCCCAATGCCACCATTTCCACCACGAATATCCAAAAGGAAGAATCAGAAGATCCAAAGGAGGAGGAGCATCTCCCATCTCTTCCACTCATAGATGTGGGTAAAGGGTTTCCCACTACAGTTCATTATCGACAGTGGGAGCCAAAATAACCTCATTTCATAAGAAGTCATGAAGAGGTTGGGCTTGCCAACCATAGCACACCCACAGTCGTACACCATCGGGTGGCTTTACCAAGGATGGGATCTCCGTGTCAACCAACAGTGTCAGCCAATAGCATCAAGCCCTTCACCAATGAGGTATTATGTGACATTGCTCCTCTTGATGTTTGTGATTTATTATTAGGCCAACCATACTTGTGGAAGTGACATGTTGTGTATGAGTCTCGGCCTCGTGATTTTATTTTTACCTTGGGAAATAAGTTTTACAGGATACCATAGGTACCACCGCCTGCCACTATCTCTTTGGTTACTGCAAAACAATGCAGTAAGCTCATTTCCAAAACCAGGAAATTTGTTTTCCTGATGATTCACCCTCAGGGCAAGAAGAATATTGTGGCCACAACCTCCAGATAGGGATCCTCTGCACGATAACAACAAATGGACAAGGTCGTGGAGGAGTATTGGGACATATTTACCTCACCCACAGAGGTGCCTCTGCAATGTCAGGTCAAGCACCCCATCAATCTGACCCCAGGTGCGTCACTGCCCAATCGACAGATCTATCGGTGCTCTGTTTTGGAGAACGATGGAATCAAGAGGCAGATTCAGGACCTGTTGTAGAAATGTCACATCCAGCCAAGTTCATCGCCCTGTTGGAGCCCGATCATGTTGGTGTAGAAGAAGGATGGGACTTGGAGACTATGTATTGACTATCAGGCGTTGAATAAGATCATTGTCCAGAATAGGTACCCTATCCCATGGATTGATGACCTTCTGGACCAACTCAAAGGGGAAAAATATTTCATCAAGATTGACTTGAAGTCCAGGTATCACCAGGTACCAATCAAACCGTTCGATGTATGGAAGACTGCCTTCAAAGCCAAGGAGGGCCTTTTTGAATGGTTGGTCATGCATTTCGGGTTGACGAATTCTCTAGCAACCTTCATGAGGCTGATGGAAAACATCTTGCAGCCATTCAACAACTCATTTTTAATAGTGTACTTGGATGACATCTTGCTCTTCAGCCAGACTTCGAAAGAGCACCTCCGCCACATCCGACAAGTCCTCCAAACACTGTGAAAACACAAGTTGTGTGCCAATTTGAAGAAGTGCATTTTTTGCATGACCCAGGTTCAATATCTGGGATACATTATTGATGAGTGTGGGGTGCATGTGGATCCAACCGAGATCCAAATCATCTGGTATTGGCCAGCCCCGACCACTCTAACAGAGCTTCGCATCTTTCTAGGTCTTGCTAATTTCTACCACAGGTTCGTGTTGGGATTCTCTCATATCACTTGGCCCTTGAGTCAAGTCACCAAGGGAGGAGTGAAAGAAAAATTATTTTGGTTGGAATCTCAATAGAAGGCGTTCATAGAATTGAAACATCATCTCTCTTGTGCCCCAATGCTCACCTTACCAGACTTGCAACAACCATTTGAGATCAAGACAAATGCCTATTACTATGTTATTGGGGCACTTATTACTCAACAGGGACATCCAGTGGCATATCATAGTGTGACATTGCTCAACACATTCCGAAACTATCCCACTTATGACAAAGAAATGTATTCCAATGTGCAGGCTTTCCGACAATTGAAGAATTACATTTTGGGGAAGGAAACGATCATCCACACATACCACCGACCCCTGTAGTTCATACAGACACAAGGGAAGTTGTAGAATGATCGCCATCAGAATTGGTCCACATATCTGCAACAATTTCATTTTAACATCAAGTACAAGATGAGCAACACCATTAATGTTGCAGACTTCCTCAGTCGACCACCGATCATAGTGATAACCACCATGCTCAACTCTTATGGGCATGAGACTTCTTATTGGTCTCTTCTCTACAAGAGCAATCCATATTTCGGCCACACGTACAAGATGCTCTTGGAGGGTAACTGAGTTCCAAATTTTCACCTCCAGGATGCACTACTATGTCACCCGGGACACCTTTGTGTTCCTTCAAGCGAGCGTGCCGAGATTATTTGGGAAGTGCACTATAGTCAGATCACTGGACATTTCAGGGTTGAGAAAATCGTGGCAGTACTGTAGAAGTATTTCTATTGGCCAAACCTTCTACAAGATGTCGGGAAGTACATCAGATCCCGCATTGCCTGCGCCATTTCCAAACCAACCATCAAGAATAAAGGATTCTATACTTCGTTGCCTACCCCCATTCGACCTTGGGAATCCATCTCCATGGATTAAATTTTGGGCCTTCCTTATACTAAGCATGGCAACAACTGTGTTTTCATGGTCATCGACAGATTCTCGAGGATGGCCATTATGGCGGCCTACAAGAAGAATATCACAGTAGAAGCCACTGCTAAACTCTTCTTTGAACGAGTGTGGGTACACTTTGGGATCCCATAGTCTATCAACTCATACCGATATAGCAGGTTCCTCAGTACATTTTGGTCCAACATCTGGTCAATGCTGCACACCAAGCTCACCAAGTCTACAACTTTCCATCCCCAAACTAATGGCCAGACAAAGGTCGACAACAGGATGATCATGCACATTTTGCGCATGTACAACTCAAAAAATCCACGCACATGGGATGATATCCTCCCCTATGTAAAACATAGCTATAACCAGGGCCTCCATAGCTCAACCGACCACAACCCCTTTTAGGTGGGCTTGGGATTCTAGCCATTATGTCCCATTGACATAGCCATACCATTTGCAGCTACTCAGGCTAATTTGACTCATGTCCAATTTGAAGCTTCCAAGGAAAACAACTTCATTGAGCGCATTCAACACATTCATCAACAATTTCATGACATATTGGAAAAATCCAATGCTAAGTACAAGAAGTGGCAGGATTAACATTGGTTGCAATACAACTTCCAGGTGGGAAAAAAAGTGTGGCTACATTTGCAGAAGGAGAGCCTTGCTGGACCCCACCACAAGCTTCTCCCGCTCTGATATTGGCTATACACCATCACCAAGGTTGTAGGGGACAATTCCTTTGAGCTCAGTATCCCACCATTCCTTGGTTTGCACCCAGTGTTCAATGTGGACCGCCTTCAGCCTTTCTTTCCACCTCTATTGGACACATCCGACATGGAAGAACAACTCACACCAAAAGAGTTAAACCCATATGGCATGGAACAAGCCACAACTGATCGGATTATGGAAAAAAAGATCAATAACACTCGCCAGTAGAGGATCCATCTATATCGAGTTGGCAAAGCAAGCCAACTCCTTCACCATGGTAAGTGGCTCACCAAGGACCAAGTTCAGAAGAAGTTTCCTCGTCTCATGGAGGAACTCAACACAATGGGGACCATTGCTTCCTAAGGGGGGAGGAATAATCTAGGTCGATATTGGTGGCCACCCTCCTATTCCACTTGGATCCACACCATTGTTTCTTTCAGTTTTCCAGTTTCCTTAATTGTAGCACAATTTACTATTTTTGGCAGTTTTTTGGGTCCTAAAATTCCAGAGCCATTTGAGGCCCTAAACGATGTTTTTTGGGCATCAAATAGTCGATGATTATTTCCATTCCATACCATCATATTTGTTGCCAAAAGTTTTATTCCTTGGATAAATCTTTCTAACGATGTATCATATGCGTCAAACAGAGATGGTATGCCAAAGTTATGACCCCCGGAAATTGTGCAGTTTTCTCAGCTGCAACTCTCGATGTCGCTCCATGGGTTGTTTTTCATGATATCCCATGCTGCTTTAATCCCTTGTGGCCTTGACTAGCCACCCTGCTACAAAATCCAATTCCACAGTCTTGTCACTGAACTTATGTTCAACTACTTCTTTTGACAGACTAACTCGTGTTAGTCCTTCGGCTGGTTCTATTCCAACTCTCTCCAGCTGCAACTCGTGCTGGTATATCTTCTCTAGCATGGCTATCACATGGCAGCCACCTTCTAGTTCTAGACTGCCCAACCAATCCTCCAGTTCCTTTAACCCCATCTCCCACTAAGTGATTAACTCAATTGGGTGTTCCTCTTATGTTGGGACAGACTTCAGTATATGTTCCTCCTCCTTCATGATAGTCTCAACTTGTTGTCCTTTCGTTGCATCTGCAATATCTATGCTATCCTCTCCTCGGTTGCTTGGAAGGAATATCTTGAATCCTTCAATGACTAGAACGCACCTCTGATCCTTCTCCTCTTTGATGAAATTTTCCAACTTGTCATCATCTTCATTCACGCGTCTTGCAGCTCCTTGTGAATCTTCATATGGATGAGTTCTTTCCTCCTCCCCTCTATCTATCAACACCCCCTGCTGACGTTAACTCTCATCTAAGCTCATTTATCCTCCCTTTCCCACTTGGCAATTCCGGATGTCTCTTCTTCCCCCCTGGCAGTTTACGAGATCAGCTGACCCCTTCACATTTCCCACCTAGAAACCGACAAGACTTCTATAGGATCTCTTTCCCTCGTCACTGAGATTTTTGGCATATCTCAACTACATATTCAACACATGTTGTTTCCTACAAGCCAAAAAATTTCAAAAAAGCCACTTAGTTGTCCTTTTCAAAGGCCACTCGTACCTCCAGAGAACCTTTTCTTCTTATTGCATCTTGAATGCTAGCGTCTCCATCTTGGCTTGGATTTCACTGAGCTCCTTATCTATTTTCGCTTTGCTTTTCTGGGGAAATAATTTTCCTTGACCACGCTCCTGACTTCCAATGACCATATGGCTTCCCCTACATCCCTCTTGGTTATTTACCATCTATTGCACACCTTGCAACAGTCTTCACAGAGTATCGCACTATGTCTCCTTCCTCTTGCCTGAGAGAAAAATCCACTCCGATACCACTCCCAATATCAGAGTATATCCTCTATCTCTTTTACTCCACCTGTGATCCGGTGGATATTATTGGCCACCCACCTATTCCATCTGGACCCCCACAATTGCTTCTTTCATTTTTTTAGTTTCCTTAATGGTAGCACAATTTACTATTTTTGGTAGTTTTTCGAGTCTTGAACTTCCGGAGCCATTTTGAGGCCCTAAACGACGTTTTTTTGGGAATGGTCCGGTCGATTTATATTAATGTAGTTCAAACCATGGTAACTGTTGTTAAAAATTGTAGTCCTCAGATATATATTTCTAAAGATGTATCATATGCGTCAAATGGAGATAATATGCCAAAGTTACGACCACGGGAAATTGATGTACCAATTTACCTCGACGGGGCCCATATTTTGTCGTTTCATATTCTAGGGTTAGGTTTGTGGATGTTTAGGGTTTCCATTGTTTCTCAATAAAATATAGGCCTTCGAGCCTCATTGTAACACAGATTTCAGAGGCCTATATCTGCCACATCTCTTCTCAGAGATAAGCTACCAATGCCCTAGCTAGTTTATTTCTATGTTGTCTGTAAACAAATTTCAGTTCTTTGATATTAATGAAATGAAGTGTTATTTCCACTACATATTTGTATTCATGGTTATTTTGTATTCTTTTGTGTTCCTGCATAAATTCGGATCAACCTAAGAATAAATTCAGGCTCTGATACCACTCCTGGCGCAACACCCCACCCCCTTATTGGTTGTGGAGCCTAATTATCTTCCTGATTCAGAGGTCTTGTTTTCAGCTGTGTTTATACCCCATGAAGTATTTACACCCCAAAAGTATGTACACTCTTCCACACGGGGGAGTGCATAGGGGGGTTACCCTCTTTGCGGGGTCCGGGGGCAAGCGGGCCCCTGGAGAGGGTTCGAGGGCGAAGCCCCTGAAGGAAAAATTGCCTTGTAAATTTATATTGTAATTTCATTGTAAATTTGGACCGTTCATTATAAGTACATAGATCTAACGGTATAAATTATGTTAGGGTTTTTTCCCTAGAAGGGAACCCTATGTTATGAGGGAAATGTATTGCGGCTATGCATTATAGCGAATATTGTATTCTGAGACGAGATACTGCGAGAGAAAGAAGAGAAAGTTACAATGGGTTTTTTGTAGGTTGTATCCCTTCATATGTTGGATAATAATAAAGGAAGGACCTAGCAATTTCTCTGGTGGACATATCCCACACTGGGTGAACAACGTAAATTTGTGTCTCTATTGTATTGTGTATATTTTGTGTTTTGTTTCCGCATTTTTTTTATTCTATTGCTCCATGGTCCTATTTTTCTAACACCCCTTCTCTCTTCTCCTTCGAGGCTACAAATACCTCCCGATCTAGGATCATTCTCAAAACACCTTATTCGGATTGACTCTTTGGCTCCCTTCTGGAACACAACAATTTATTCCACAAGACCTTCTTTCTCCAAAGTGCAGGTCCTCTCAATCTCGTGGCTCTCTTCTTGGCCATTTGAAGAAATTTAGCAGTGACACTTTCTCTTCGTGCCAAGCCCTTCCTATCACATGACCTCGGGTTGTGTCCTAGGGATTGATCATACAAAGCGCTTTGAATTCAGCTTCAACTCTTTCCACAACAACCAACTCTTTTGTTCCTGAACTCCGAATCGGCGAAGTCAAACGCGCGACGATCAATGGTCCTTGTTCCTCCTTCCAATCGATGACCGCGATCTCTTCGGACTCCATCCTTCTGTAGTCTCTCGATATCCTCCTCCTTTGATGTCTCCTGGAGTACTATTTCTCTGGAGCAATGGAATGTCTCCTAGTGTCCCCTCCAAATCCAATGGTCTAGATTGAAATTGATCTTTGTGACTACGCGAATATTTTTGTTTTCTTTTGGCAAATCTTCCAGAGCTTGGAATCCATGATCTCTCGATCTTCTACCACCTGTCTCCTCCCAATGATGGATTGTTTCATGGCTTGCAGGACTTTGGCAAGTCCTTGACCTCCTTGCACACTTAGGGAATATTTCATCTCGAAATTTAGACTATTCTCAAGCTTCTTCTACACTCCTTGTAGAGTTCTACGCAACTCTTTTGTGAATTTGCTCGGCTTGAAAACCTTGAAGGTTCTTAGTTCCTCTGCGTCCTTCAGTGGACTTTCTTGTTCCCTCATGGAAACTTGACCTCCTTCCTCCTGAGATTGTAAGGTGAACTTACAGTCTCCTTGGTGCACTCCTTGTGCTCGGATAATCCTTTCGACGAATTCTCCCTTAGACTTCTTGGAAGTCTTAAGGCATATCCTTTCCTTTGTCGATGCACTCTTGCAAAGCCTTCCTTCCTTAGAGTGTTCAACAACCCTGGGATTCTCTTAAGGATTCCAACACTTCAAAGTGTGTTGCTCGAATACACTTTTGTACTTGTACTATTCCCTCCTAGTAGAGTGTTACAGAGTGTTTTGTAACTATGCGTTGTGCTTCCTCCTTCATAGTCTTTCTTTCCAAGGTACCCAACCACCTTGAAATTTCCTCCCGAGTCTGTGAATTATCCCGGTGTGCCCTCCTGGCAGCTTCTCTTCTGACTCGACCGAGTTCAAATAAGAACTCCTTGCGTCGGCTCACAGAGTCTCAACCCTTTGTCATGCACTCCTTTCACTTAGCCTTGAGAACTAGACTTAATCCAACACACTCACAGATACAAAGTTATATATCTATCCCTGCAGATGATTTCTAACATACATCTACAACTCAAATGCATATGGATGACATTCATAACAAAACATCCATTACACATAAATTGATAACTAGGAAAAATTGTTCCTTTTTATTAATGGTGGAATGTCCATTACAACATATGAGTCTAGACTACAACTAAGTCTCGACTCTCCCTCAACTATCTATCTCCTACACCTGACGCCTTCTACCTACTCTACTGGTAACAATACAAGAGTTTATACAAGACAGGCTCAACGAGCTTCCCTCCAAACTAAGCTAGAGGTGTCTAATCATATTTCAAAACACATGTCTAATGGGTGGATTACAATGATGGAAATATGATCCGAATCGAATACAGATCCCTCCTACCGTCAACCGCTTAATGGTGACCTTATCTCTAGCTTGTGTGAAGGCACAATTTGGCTCTTCCAACCTGTCAACATTAATTTCCTTGATCATGCTTTAGATTTTTGAAGGAAAATTGAGAGGGTTGTGCCTCTCCCTTCCTTGAATTTTCACCACTCGTGCTAATCAGTTGGCGCTTGTTGAGGTGGGGCGATGCTCCTGCATCAAAATCGAATGTTCTCCTCGTATTTTTTGTTCCTGGAAACTATATGTTTGGTGCATTTTTTCCAGTTTGTTCCCTTCCAATCACATATGCCAACTTTCATGTCCTAGATATTGTACCATAGTTCTTTTGAAAATAACAATGTAATGGGGTTTAGAAAATGAATTCAGAGTTGTCATTGCGGAGCAAGCATCTGCCAAGACCCTGTGATAGGGCATGCTTTTATTCTCTGAATAAAAAACCCTGTCTACCTGTTGGTTTTATGTTGTCCTTTATGTCTTTCAAAACATCTTCTACCACTAAAACACTTATAGGATGCACGCATGAAATAGGTTCAAAAATGATATGCCTTGAATACTTGGTCTTTGTGCTGAGAAAATTTATAGTGTTATTTCATTTGTGTTGTCTCTTTTGTTTCGTTAATTTTTCACTATACATTTTTTTGTTTTTCATATGTTGTAGCGACTAGGGGGATTGAATTTCATAGGAACAAGGTTGAAGGATACATAGTAGAATTGGTATGCAGTTTCGCACTTATAGTTTTCTTTTTTCTTTTTTTCTCTATTTTCATATTATCTGAATATAGCTAAGAAACATCTTGAAAATCACAACTTAAGAGATGAAGAAAGTAATAGATGTTGAGTCCTATGAAATAGATACATACTCCATTGTACATGAAAACATTGACCAGGTATTGCATAGCAATGGGATTTTTAGACTAGATGCATTCTCGTATACTGTAGGAGATTGCCTCTTCGATGCATTTCAAGTTCTATTGCATTTCCATTATTCCTCGACCGACCTATGCAATGGATCGATCAATTATTTCTTGGGATGTTTATAAAATGGCGACGTTGAGGCATTGGAGTCATATCAATATGAATTTGCATCTTATTTTCTTTGCCAATTGCATGGAATACATGATGTCACTACGTATTTTCCAAAGATGCGGTTGTATGCATCTGCAACTCTTCATGTACATGAGAGAGGACTTTGGGGAGATACATTTTGTATATGGTAGTTGTCTAAGTGGATGAATATATCAATTGGAATATGTTCATTGACAAGAAAAATAAGATATATACAATTCAACAAAACTGCATCTAGGGATCCATATTGCATCTTGTTCTATGATGCCAATCCTGTCAGTGGTCATTATGAACCACTACTCTATAGAAAATTGTCCATATGAAATCTTGGAGGACCTCATATTTACTTGTCCCTCATTTGCAAAGACCTTGAATCACATTGAAAATGAAGTATGCATCATATACACTCCTGTGGCTTGCACATAGCAACAACTATTGCATCTAGTTGTGGAGATAGTCTTTTCAATGAAATTTTCTATTTGGTAGCAACAACATTTGATGTGCAGTCACTGCAACTTTACACTATACAATCCTTTTGCAATGTAATTATAGGTGACAACCAACAACTGTTTAGTTGCTTGCATCAACACCTTTTACCATATCTCCTAGAAAGTATGTCGATAATTGGAAGTTGGCAACAATACCTTGTAAACATGGCACTGCCATATGATAAAGGAAATGTAGAGGGTGGAATATTATGTTTGCCCTGTTGGATGGTATTGTCCATTCCTACTGTATTTATTCAAACTATGATAAAAAAAAATGCACATCATGTTGTTGAAAATAGATATGCCACATATACATTATCAACCTTTGATGATAAATACTACTAGTTCAGGGTCCATTGTCCATGCCACCCAAACCACATCAAATTTGCATAAGTGTCGCATGGTATTTAATGAGAATGAAACTCATCCCATTTGTGATGAGGCCATATAGAGCTTAAACAAAAAACACAGACTAACTTATCACAACTTGAAAAAGGTCATACGTGAGAGAAAAAAATACATTGGTAGTATAAGAAATACTACTAGTTCAGGATCCAGTGTTCATGCCACCCAAACCACATCGAATTTGCATAAGCTTCGCATGCTATTTAATCAAAATGAAACTCATCCTAGTTGTCATGAGGTCATCCAGATATGGAACAAAAAACGTAGACTAACTTATCACAACTTGAAAAAGGTCATACGTGAGAGAAAAAAATACATTGGTACGCTTCCTTCTAGACAGAAACTCACATATCACAACTAAAAAAAAATTGTTCATGCACAACACAATCACATTTTTGCATTTCCTGTTGAACACAAACATCACATGTTGAATGAAAACTAACATCACAGTTTGCACCATCAAGATGGTGAGGATGCAATTCTCATAAGAAATGTCGATTCCACTTCCAACATGGCTTGTCAACAAGTGAAACTAGTTTCCAGTGGCAACCATAAGTTAACCTACCACATCTTGAAAAAATATATACGTGAGAGAAACAGGTACGACCACATATCCCACAATGGTCATTGTACTGACTGAGAGGAAAAAATCACATTTTGTGGGCTAGAGCCAACACCATGCACTGTTAGCAATGAAAACCAACAAACACTTTCTACGCATACTTGTCTAGGGAAGAAAGATGAAAAACAAATATATATGAAACAAATTAAAGACACTCCTTCCATTGCATGTGAAATTTTCGATCAATTGAATTTCGCAAAAAACACTAGGTCTTTCATGCCTGATTTGGAAGTAGAATACCTCGGTTTGACACTAAATCATAGAACATTTTCCAATGGAAATATTTGTCTTCCATGCAAACGATCACTTGAAAATAGAAAACTACCACACTTTGCAACACCTGACCAAATAAGATGTAATACACCACTACCATATGTAATTACACTTACAAGACTTGAAGAGAGACTTGTGTCTCTATGAATTTCTCCAACTGGCCCAAAACATGTTTTTGACAATTTTGGTAATTTACTATTTTTAGCAGTTTTTAACTTCCGCGGCCATTTTGAGGCCCTAAAGGATGTTTTTTTAGAAAACGGGGAGCAACATGGATCGTATATCTATGTTTCTCACCCAAAATTTGTATTTCTCTGATATATATTTCCAACGAGCTATTGAGCACCCCAAACAGAGATCGTATGCAAAAGTTGTGCCCCTGGGAAGTTGACGTATCAACTACCCCCATCGGGGCCCACAAACCTTTTGGATTTTCATCTTCCGGGGTTAGGGTTTTGGATTTTACTTATGTTAAAAAGGCCCTTAGAGCCTCATTGTAATGATCTGACAATTGGGACCGCCAACATTTTTCATCACATTTACAAGTGCAGAGTATCATTGGGATCCGTTGGTGGCTACGATGTCTTCATTGTATAGGAACAGGAAAAGGAAAAAACAAACTGATACATTGGAAAATGATGACATTGACTGCCCCATCAGAAAATACCCAGTGACATGTACTCGCTACTATAGGCATAGAATAAATGCTTTGAGGAAATTGATATGCCATGATGAAACGTTTTTCGGAAAAATATCGGATTAATTTTTTGTGACAGAGTTCCAGAATAGAGGGAGTGAGCATGACCACACACTGTTGTGGATAGAGGGTGGACCACTCTATGGAAATGAAAACAATGCACAGATTGAGAAATTTGTGGACAAATACATAACATGCAACACAGATGATTTGGATCCAAAACTTGCCAAAGTTCATAGACATTATCATACAAGAAGCTGTAAAAAATGAAAAAATTCACATTGCAGATACAACTTCCCTATGTCATGAATGAGAACAACAAGAATCATAGAGCCACTTAGTTTAGAGGACAATGTTATCATTGAGAAATCTAAATCCTTGTTCTCATTTCTAGAACAACGAGACTTTGATGAGTTAATGAGCTTCGACAACTTCTTGACAGAACTAAATCTAACAGAAGATGAGTACATCCACGCTATAAAATGTACACTTAAACAACCAACAGTTTTCCTTATAAAAAAACTTTCCCATATTTGGAACAACAGTTTCTCCAAGGACATGCCAGTTATGTGGAATGCAAACACAGATGCGCAGCATGTCCTCAATGCATATGTTGCAGGATCATATTGTACCTAGTATATGACAAAGGTTGACAAATCTATGACAAGTGCATTCAGAATAATACACAAAGAACATGAAAGAAGTCATATTGATGCTATACAAATGATACGTACGCTTGGAAATACATTACTTAATCTTCAACAAATTTCTTCTCAACAAGCAGTCCACATTGCAGTTTCCCTACCCCTCAACTGTAGTTCAAGGAAATCTGTCTTCATAAACACATCTCCACTTGAGAAACACACATTTGTGCTTAAATCATTGTCTTTGCTAGAACAATAGCATGACAATTCAAAGAACGTACTATGTCACTCTATTATTGATTATTACCTCTAGCGTCCATCTCCTATTAAGCATATCTGCTTAGCAAAGTTCGTATCGCATTACATAAAAAAATGGTGCACCCATATCAAAAAGAAAAAAACCCTTTGTAATACGCTTTGTCAAATAAAACAAACATATTGACTATGAAAACTATTGTAGAGAAAAACTATTGTTATATGTTTTGTTTGATCAAAATGAAAACACATTAAAACATAACTTCCATACATGGGAAGCTACATATATTTCTTATGAGACTACAGTACAAACCAATGAATCTAGATTTACATACAATGTTAATCCAACATGGGGTGATCTAGAAAGTGCAAATCATGAACTAGAAAACCCTGACAGTGTATATGAGACATTCACAAACCGTAAAACAACTAGAACTCTCGACGAGTCCTATGACTTGCAAGACGATTTACCTCGTCCTCGAGCAACCAACATTGAAAAATGTATCAATCTTGGCTTTCAATTCACAAAACATCCTTTCCATATTGAAAATAATGAATACCACATATTCAGATGTGTGTTGAATCGAGAGCATCAAGCAATTCTAAATGACATTGCAATTAAAAAACACTTGAACATGCACACTCCCGTGCACTTGTTCCTTACAAGCGGGGCAGTAACATGCAAGACATTCACAACGAAATCACTATTACAAATTCTTATACGAATCTATGATTCAAAAAATTCCTTTGATCCTATGAAACCAAAGGGGACAATAGTTTCATACACAGGAAAACTTGCATATAATGCAGGTGGAACAACATTCCACTCTGCATTTTTTATTCCTTTTAACAAGTCACAGTTTCTTCCACTCGGCAAGGAAATGTTAGATACCTTGTCTAATCTTTATGAAGAACCGTAACTAGTATTGATAGATGAGGCATCTTTGATTGGAAGTCGCTTCTTGCATTCCATTTACAACCGACTGAGAAACAAAAAACATGTGCAAACCAAATACTTTGGAAATATTGACATGATATTATGTGGGGAGATTTACCAGGTGTAACCCATCCAAGATTCTTTGATATTTGAACAACCTATGGTCAATATGCAAACAATGATACATGACTTCTAGAAAGACAATATAAAATTCTTTGAATTACATACTACAATGCACCAGACAAATGAAACATTTATTGCAATTCTGAATAGAATGCAAACAAACAGCCAAACACATGATGACTTAACATATATCAATTCAAGGTGCATGCCACCTACACTAATAGACCCAACCTTCCCTTACCTATTCTACACGAATAAGGATGTTGCAATGAAAAATAGGTACATTCTATTGCTCATGCCTGGGGATGATATCATCATCACTTCATTTGACCTTGAAGAAGACAACCATGGAAATGTACCACGTCATGAACATACATCCACTTTGCCTTTACAACTTGTCCTGAAATTAGACATGATGGTTGAAATATATCTCTGCAACTATGATTCATAGGATGGCTTGGTAAATGGTGCAGATGGAATACTCAAAGGCTATACCAAAACAGAAAAAGTTGATGTCCTCTGGATTAAGTTCTATGAGCCGCATATAGGCCACTGAAAAGAAAACAAGTTGTCTTATCTATATAATTCAAACATTGCACGCGATTGGACACCTATCTTACGAATATCAAAACCAGTATCGACATTGGCAAATACAAGTTGACTGAAGATTCGAAAATAGTTTCCAATTAAACTTGCATGTGCACGTACAGTCCACAGATCGCAAGGACTAACACTTGACAGTGTTTCATTTGACCCTGTTGGAATTCGAATACATGGACTTGTATACACAGCATTGTCCCATGTCAGAAATATAGACTCCTTGTATTTACTAAGTTCTCTTACAAAATACAACTTCAAAGTCAAACACAAAGTTGATATTGAGATGTAACGCCTTAGGATTAGCGCAAAGTGGCATCTACAGTATGATTACTAATCCATACAAAAAAACTCATCTGTATCAATTCTCTCACTTAACACGCACAACCTACATGCACATATGGATGATATACTCAATGACTATGACACAATGCAATCTGATATTCTATGTCTGCATGAAACATACATGACATTATGCAAGAAAAACAAGCAATTTCCAAATCACAATCGCATATCGAGTTACATTACACATGGGGTGATGATATTAGTGAAAAAATGTGTAAATATTTTGGAACATATGCATTTCGAAGAAAACAGTGTTGAGATGGTGCTCACAAAAGTAAGTTTCCATGGATCAAAAATTGCAATACTGAATCTCTATGCTGCTCCGCATGCAACATTGTCCAACATACTAAATGTTTTTTCCAATGCATTAGAGCACTTTCATTTGAATGAAACCATTGTCATTGTAGGAGACTTCAATATTGACATGCTACAAAATAATGCCAGAACAAAAGAATTGGAAAACTACATGTGAAAATACAGTCTCTGCTTTCCTTTGGATAACATAAACCATGTACAAAACGCACTTCTTGACCATGTATGGTCGAATGTGCCCATTTCTCAATACATCGTCTTTATCTTAGACACATACTGGTTTGATCACGATACAATTGGTATTGCACTTTAATTATGAAATACACATCAAACATATTGCAAAATCATGTTTCTATGTCTCAAAGCATATCTATCTAGCTTGTTGCACAAAACCAAGTTATCCAACTTCTTAGTTTTTCCTGGTTTATAATTGATTTTGGACACAAAAAAAAATTACACAATTTTTTATATATACACATACATGGATGAAAAAAAAAAACGGTACATTCTTCTAACACTATCTATTACTCTATTCCTTTTATTCTAGTTTATTTACTGTATGTACATATTCCTTGTTTTTTACTTACATATCAACTTATGTTCATGTTCATTTTGTTTTGTACTTTCCTTCATTGAAAAAAACAGGAAAACTGGACAAGGCAAATAAATCTTAACCAAAATACATACAAAGGTGCATACTTCTACCCATATTCCATATCCAATTGTTTTTCATTTACTCTGTTTATATTTATTCCACTGGTTTGCAACTCTTCTGTTTTTTTTCCTTAGATACTACATGTCTTCCTGTATATTAACTTATCTTCATGTCAATTGTATTTTCTGTGCTTCTACCTTGAAACAAATAAATTTGTACTCCATTTGTTTTTCATGTGTTCCTATGTAGCAACTTGTCTTCATGTCCATTGTATTCTCTATATTTCTACATTGAAAAAAGAACAGACTAATTGAACACGAGGATGGAGCCTTATGTGCCACAGCTCAGAAAGATGGAGTACAATCTTCCAAAATGTATGGCTATAGTGGTGCCACAACAAATACAATGTGTATGTCTAATGCACATCCATATCGAGTATGAACAATATACACATGTTCATAGCCATTGTTTCAGAAGTGACATGGACATGAGAAGTGAATCGTCGCAAACATCAGCATAATGAGAATGTCGAAGGTAAGGATTCATGGATTACGCTCTTGCTATGTTTACGAAACAAATATCTGCAGTTATTTATTCTGCTATGCCATGGTAAATATGTTTATGTCAATTACACCACATGTTTTTTAGTTCACAAGAACTATCGACAAGTAGAAGTGAAACCTCCATCATAGTACAAGGTCCAGAGAGTAAGAGGTATGGTTACAAAACTTTGATTTGCATATGTTGTCCAATTTGTGCATATATTGAAGCTTGTCATATTTTAGAATATGCTTGCTTGTAAGAATGCCAAGTCATATATTTTGTCTATTGCTTGTTGAAATAGATATAAACAACATATCTTTTAACTTGAACCAGGGTTGGTTGAGCTCCAACTATATTTCATGGCTGAGAAAGTTTTTCCTCTAGTTGATGTGTTTCTATCACTTGATAATTATCAGACTAAGTGTTGTTGTGTGAGGTATATAGTTCTTTGCTCCCTTTATTTTTCATATTCTATATATACCCATTTTTCCCTTTCCTTCTTCCCTTATATTATCTGTTTTTGGTTCTATACTTAGTCGCATATCTATGCTCGCGGGTTCCCAGGGTAGCAGAGTGAGAAATTATATATCCATATATATCTTCACATCACAAGTCCAATCAACCGTCCTTCATTTCCATACTTATCCATTTTTGTGGCCACGGGTTCCCGCGTAGGCGCCATCGAACTCTCATGCCCCGTGTTCGAGGTATACATCTTGCACCCAAAAATTCAGTGATCTACAATTTGACCCCGGACTCCTCGAACTCCCAAGCCTCACTCTACCTATGATGACTCTGTATAAATGCTTTCATATAAGAATTCCATATATTTTTTCTATTACTTATTGAGATATATATAAACAACATATCTTTTATGTTGAACGAGGGTTTGTTGAGCTCCAACTATATTCCATGGCTGAGAATGTTTTTCCCATAGTTGATGTGTTTCTATCGCTTGATAATTATCAGACTAAGTGTTATTGTGTGAGGCATACAGTTCTTTGCTGCCTTTCTTTTTCCTCTTTTATACTTACCCATTCTTCCCTTTTCTTCTTTCCCTCTATTATTCGTTTTTGGTTCTATACTTAGTCACATATCTATTCTCATGGGTTTCCGGGGTGGGAGAGTGAGAAATTCTATATCCATCTATATCTTCACATCACGGGTCTGACCGGTCGTCGTTCGTTTCCATACTTAGCCAATTTTATGGTCGCGGGTTCCCACATAGGCGCTATCGAACTCTCGTGCCCCGTGTTCGGGTATACATCTTGCACCCAAAACTTCGGTGAACTACAATTCGACCCCAGACTCCTCGAACTCTTAAGCCTCACTCTACCTATGATAACTCCGTTTGACCGCCACGTATTTCCATACTTAAGAACAAGTGTTGTTGTGTGGGGCATAAATTTCTTTGCTCCCTTTCTTTTTCCTCTTCTATACTTTCCAATTTTCCCCTTTTCTTCTCCCCCTCTATTATTTGTTTATGGTTCTATACTTAGTCACTTATCTATGCTCGCGGGTTCTCGGGGTTTCAGAGTGAGAAATTCTATATCCATCTACATCTTCACATCATGAGTCTAACCAACTGTTGTACGTTTCCATACTTAGCCAATTTTATGGTCGCGAGTTCCAAGCTAGGCCCTATCGAAATATCATGCCCCGTGTTTGGGGTATACATCTTGCAGCCAAAACTTCGGTGATCTACAATTCGACCCTGGACTCCTCAAATTCACAAGCCTCACTCTACCTAAGAGCTTGTTGAAATATATATAAAAAACATCTCTTTGGACTTGAAATAGGGTCTATTGAGCTCCAACTATATTTCATGGATGAGAATGTTTTTCCCATAGTTGATGTGTTTCTATTGCTTGATAATTATCAGACTAAGTGTTGTTGTGTGGGGCATAAATTTCTTTTCTCCCTTTCTTTTTCCTCTTCTATACTTAGTTGCATTTATACTCTCACGGGTTCATGGGTGGCAGACTGCGAAATTCTATATCCATATATACCTTCAAATCACGAGTTCGATCGACCGTCATTCGTTTGCTTACTTAGCCAATTTTATGGCTGGGGGTTCTCGGGTAGGCATTATTGAACTCTCATGCCCCGTGTTCGCAGTATACATCTTACACCCAAAACTTGGGTGATCTACAATTCAACCTCAGAATACTCGAATTCTCAAGCCTCACTCTACCTATGATGACTATGTCTGATCGTCACGCCTTTCCATAGTTTATTCTTCAAAGTTTCATGGGTTCACAGACTCCCAGGTTCACAAAAGTTTCAAAGCATTTTTTTTCTCCCCTCCATCCCCTCCACCTTCGCCCCTTCCCAATGCACAATAATTATTCTCTTACTAGTGACATCTCACCACAAATGTTTGAAAACATTTCCATTAATAAGCAAAAAGCTTGAGGACATCTCCCATTAAAATGCATTAATGGGAGAGTATTATGGAATATGATGAATGTTTTTGTGTCAATCTTGAATTGGAAAAAAATTGTTGATTATTTTAGTTTTTTTAAGGCATCATCGTAGCAAGAATGCAATATTGTGCTAGCCCACTGTCATCTACAAAGGTGTTGACATGATGCCCCTCTTTAGTATTGTGCATATATTACAGCTTGGCATATTTGAGAATATGCTTTCATATGAAAATGTTAATTCACCCTTCAAATTTGAACATGGTTTGCATTTGGGCCACAAAAAATACTAATAAAATAAAATAATATGAACAATGTTTAAGTAAATATAAAAAAATTATCTTTTAAATTGAACCTGATTTTGTCAAGCTCCAGGTATATTACATAGCTGACAATGTTTTTCCCATAGTTAATGTTTATGGTCGAGTTCTTGGATTAGCGCTATCGAAATCTCATGCCCCATATTCTGTGATATACATCTTTCACTCAACACATCCATTATCTAAAATTCGATCCTGGACTCCTCGAACTCGCAAGCTTCACTCTACCTACGATGAGTCTGTTTGGGTCCATCTGACCGCCCCGCCTTTTGATACTTAGTCGATTTCCCCTCCACCCTCGCACACTTTCCCAATGAAAATTTATTAGGCTTTTATTAATGACAATTCACCACACAAGTTCGAAAAGATTGGAATTAATGAGAAAAAAGATTGAGGACATCTCCCATTAAAATTCATTAAACCAATATTACAGGAGATTATATTACCATCCTCCAGTGCTCATTCTAAATACTATCACAAAATTACATTCACATGTAGCAATATAAACAAATCTTCATCAAAACATTATATTTTCTCACAAGCACCCCAATCACATGAAGTGAGCGATATTTGGATCCATCAACTAAACCTCCCTATTATCAAATTGGTAGAGGTCAATATTATGGAATCTGAATTTTTGTTTGTGTGTGGATCTTGATCTCGGAAAAATTGTTATTTACTTTATTTTTTTTAAGTCATTATACCCCACCTTTCCATACTTATTTGATTCTTCACCTCCTGTTGTCATAGATTTGTGGGTTCCCAGGCTCCCAGGTTCACAAAAGATATGAAGAGATTTTCTCTCTTGTCCATCCCCGCCACCTTCGCATGCTTCCCAATGCACATTAATTATGCCTTTATTAGTGACAACTCACCATACACATAAAAAACATTGGCATTAATAAGCGAAAAGGTCGAGGACATCTCCCATTAAAACGCATTAAACCAAGATTCACGGGAGATTATATTATCATGCTCCAGTGTTCATTTTAAATACTATCAAGAGGAAAGGAACGTTCTCATCACCTTATGGTTGCAGCTCAACAACATTTCTGTGGAGATACCCTTAATATTTTCGGGCGCGAGGACTAGAGTTTTCAGTGGTCCAGAGCTTATGACTACTACTCGTCCCCTTCTGCCCAGAAGGAATTTATCTAGACATCTGGAATTGCATGAACAGGTTATGTCCCCGAATTGTTTGATTGTAAGGAGTTGGTCACCTGTTGCGCCGAAAACTATATTCCGAACTAGCGGATTATCCTGTTGCGGGACCATTCTCGAGTCTCCCTGT
Organism: Picea mariana; assembly: GCA_032191745.1. Lineage (NCBI taxonomy): Eukaryota > Viridiplantae > Streptophyta > Pinopsida > Pinales > Pinaceae > Picea > Picea mariana. The sequence goes on along the minus strand of JASDQU010502216.1, from coordinate 20,590 downwards.
CATCTCAAGTATTTCAAAAGATGTTAATACTTCCCAACCCAACGCCTACTTTCAAGGGAAAGAATTGCAAAGATTTATTAAAGAAGCATGATACTGAATTGGAACTCTTGCTGAATTTCTTAGAGAAGCCACCAGTCGGTCACAGGGACATGACCAGATTATAGGTTAGTGCATTTAAAAACCCTTTCCGAGAAATTGCATGGATTTTCACAAGGATAACGGGACAACAAAGTATAGTCAATATCTCTCGGATGATTATGTATATTTTATATATTACGGTGAAGGAACAAGCCATCTTCCATTGGGGCAAGTTGATTTCCATTGAAATCTCTTCCTAGTTATTGCAATACACAAGGCAGAAAAAATTATTTATGTTATCTTATTTAATTTTCGCGGTGGAAAATTTTTGTCCATTCCCTGGATTATCTATGTGTAAGACGGTAAACTATGAATTTGACCTAGTAACCTTCTGGTATTAGATATTATGGAGACACGGTGCCTCCCAACATTTTTATGAAGTCTTTAATGATTTTGTTTCATTTTTTACATGATTGATATTTGGAAAGTATTTTCCCCAATTGTCTGACCAGACAACCAAGTTCCTAGATAGGACGGGCACACTAGAAGAAATGGAGAACTATAATGCTATAAGGATTTTTGGGTCCAAACAAAATCCTTTCTTCCTTCCATGTCACATATCTGGTACAATGTTTTTTGATGAAATAGCAAGGCAGTACACCTATTGGTTGCATTTTTTCCATGAAAAAAGAAAAATTAAATTCATCCCTCTGCCTTGGAAAGTCAGGGATTTCATAGTGAGGAATATGAACAAGATTGGTGGTTTCTCAGGCCACTTCCATAGCTTCAATTTTAAATGTGTTGAAAAAGTAAAAAGGTTCAATCCTGATGGTATTTTTGTAGAATACCTATTGGTTGTCGGTTTCAATAGTTCTTTCACTGACACTATCCTGAATGAAGACAAACATAACGCCTTAGGAAGTCCTGCTCGTGACACCGGCAACCTCGAGACAATACTCAACATGAATGATTCGTACAAGAAGAAACAAAAAGGACCGGGTGAGAAAAGTTCCCAATCCCCGACCGTCACACCCAAGACTACAGCATCTCGGAGCAACACTCCAACACCCTACCCAAGAAAGAAAGTCACACACAGTTCTTCAGGAAGAGGAGGAGATAATAACCCTCCCTCCGTCAAAATTGAAAGTTCTCACAAACTTTCTACGAGCAAAAAACGAAAAACAATAGTGCAAGAATAAGAGGGACCGAGGGGAGAAATTGATATCCACGATCTCTCCCTCAAAGATATGGAACTATAAATTGACATTGAAAAAATGTTCCTCGATGATGACCAACTAGAGAGCACTTCTCCGCATAATCCTAAGATGGAAATAATTGGGACCAATACCTTGGACAAAGAAGATTCTTTTGCATTTCAAAGCGTTGTTTTTTACAGCGAATCCAAAAAATTGGTTATTGAAAAGAAAGATGTAAAGAATAAGAAAGGGAAATCTCATTAAAAGATGAACCTACAGAACATGCATCCTTCCTAGATCTCCCAGATACACTGAGCAACTGGAGATTCTCTAGACAACTCTATTAGCAGCCTTGAAGCGAAGAACGTCAGGTTAAAGGAGAGAATCAAAGCATTGGAGGGAGCTCTAATGCCTCTTCCATTGTTTTCTACTCCTTTGGCAATGATCGAGCCCACCACACCTGCATAAAAGTTAAAAGGATCACCAAGCCTTCTCACATCATCTTGAGGCTATGTGGAAAATAATATAAAGAGAAGAATGGAATTAATAACATAAGCTTGGGAGATGTCAAAGAGTATGGTCTCTTTTTGAACAAGAGCGCATGTTTTTCATGAGTATCTGCAAGCAGATATCAAGAAAGAGAAAGGGTTCTACCTCGATGCAGTTGTACCATTTGATGTTAAAGTTAATGGTATGATGGAATTCATAAGAAGAGAGGAGGATCTCCCTTCCACGGATCGAATAGAACAACTAAACGCATGCTGGAAAGAAAAGGTAAAAAACCTGAATGGTATCGTTCAAGCATGTAGACAGGCCATATCTAGAAGAGACAAACTATTCAATAAGATAATTGAGATAGATCTAGCTGGCATCACCAATGAAGTCCAAGACCGAAAATTGATATTCAACTCATTTTTTTAAACCAAGAAATCATTTGATGATCAAGTTCAAATATATAAAAGACTGTCATTTGAAAATTTATATGGCATTCTTGAATATGATGAAGATGACATGAAAACCTAGCTAGTCAGTTATTCGATTAAAAATCAAGATATTCAAGAATCATTGCACAACCTCTCTATTGATACACGGGACTTAGAAAGTGAATTATTCAATATAAAAATCCGACATGAAATCAATGTGCTTCCCATGAGGAGCTACATCGAAGAGTGGTTCAAAAAGGTTGTCAACAAGATTACCAATGAAGGGAAAATGATGCTTCACACAATTCCCATAACCATTGAGGAAATCCATAAAAGGACATCGGCGTACAAATGACAAGGCATGGGACACCATCATAGTAAGTTGATATTGATCACATTCTTGTGTATTTATCGATGTCTTCATCCAGTTACTCTATCTCTTTAAATACAAATCTTTAACCGAGGACTAACAATTTTCTCTTTCTTCTTACCAAGTCTTATTTTTTTCCATCATCGAATTTCTTCTTTCTACAAGCTTGATTCTTGTACATTTTTTCTTTGTAGTCAATGGGAGCCCCAATCCTATTCATTATGGAAAACACATTTATATTTCACGGAATATGTACTGAACTATATATTGTTTTAGAAATTCCAAGACAATTATTTTGGGAAATATTCTCAAATGTATTTTGTAACCTAGTTTATCTAAATATAAAATATTTGAGGTTTTTCTATGGTGATCTTCAATGTTTGGTGTTGTTTTTTGAATTTTGTATTTTTTTTTTTAAATTAACTAATATCCCTGTACATGTTGGGGTCATGTTCATGTTTAATATTGTGCATATATTGTAGCTTTCTATATTTCAGATTATGCTTCCATATAAAAAATGTTTAAGTCATATATTTTTTCTCTACTGCTTATGGGTTTGAGCAAAATTTGTGAGCCAAAAACATCCTTCAAATTGGAACATGGTTTACATTTGGACCACAAATAATCTATTAATATGCATTAATATGAATACATTTTAAATAAATATAAACAAAATCTCTTTAAACTTGAACCTGACTTTCTCAAGCTCCTGGATTGGTCGTGGGTTCCTGGGTTAGTGGACTGCCAGATCCTCGTCTCCATCTATATCATAACATCATGAGCCTAATCAACCATCATCCCTTTCAAAACTTAGCCAATTATTTCACCATGGGATCCCGACTTAGCATTATCGAATTCTTATGTCTCATGTTCTGTGATATACATCTTGCACCCAACACTTCTGTGATATACATTTTTCACCCAACACTTCTATGACTTACAATTCGACCTCGTACTCCTGGAACTCCCAAGCTTCACTATACCCGGGTTCAAAAAAGTTTCAAACCATTTATTGTTCTCTTCAATCCCTGTCAAATTCCTACCCTTCCCAATGCACATTCATTATGCTTTTACTAGTGACAACTCAACACACAGGTTCGCTTATTGGCATTAATAAGAAAAAACCACATTCAACCGCGATTTACGGGAGTCCAACCGACCGTCGTTGCTTTTCATACCTAGCCAATTCTATGGTCTCCAGTTTCCGGGTTGGCACAACCAAACTCTCATTCCCCGTGTTCCATGATATACATCTTGCACCCAAAACTTCCATGATCTACAATCCCATACTTAGCTAATATTATGGTTGTCGGTTCCTAAGTTGGCGCTATTATAAATATTGCACCCAAAACTTCTGTGATCTACAATTTTTTGATATACATATTGCACCAAAAACTTCGATGGTCTTCAGTTCCTCCAGCTCACAAGCTTCAGTCTACCCAAGTTCACAAAATTTTCAAATCATTTATCGCTCCTTTCCATCCCTTCTACCTTCGCGCCCTTCCCAATGCACATTGATTATGATTTTTCTAGTGAAACGTCAACACACATGTTCTAAAAAATTTGCATTAATAAGCGAAAACCTCGAGTACATCTCCCATTAATACGCATTAAACCGCGATTTACGAGAGCCCAACCAATTGCCCTTATTTTCCATACATAGCCAAGTTTATGGCCCTAGGTTCTCGGCTTGGCGCTATCAAACTCTCATTCCCCGTGTTTCATGATATATATCTTGCACCTAAAACTTTTATGCTCTACAATTCCACCCCACACTCAGACTCGCAAGCTTCACTCTACCTGGGTTCACAAAAAGTTTCAAAGAATTTATCGCTCCCTTCCATCCCCGCCACCTTTGCACCCTTCCCAATGCACATTAATTATCTTTTTCTTAGTGACAACTCACTACACAATTTCGAAAGGATTGGCATTAATAAGCGAAAACCTCGAGGACATGTCCCATTAAAACGCATTAAACCATGCTTTACATGAAAACCTCCAGGACATCTCCCATTAATATGCATTAAACTATGATTTACTGTAGTCCGACCGACCTCCCTTCCTTTCCATACTTATCCAATTTTATAGCCACGGTTTCCCGAGTTGGCGTTATCGAACTCTCATTCCCCGTGTTCTGTGATATACATCTTGCACCCAAAACTTCTGTGATCTACAATTCAACCCCGCACTCCTTGAACTCGCAAGCTTTAAAAATTTCAAAGCATTTATCGCTCCCTTCCATCTCCACCACCTTCGCGCCCTTCCTAATGAAAATTATTTATGCTTTTGTTATTGATTAATAAGTGAATACCTCGAGAAAATATCCCATTAAAATTCATTAAACCGTGATTTACATCAGATTATATTATCAGATATCTTCTTCACATGTTATGTTTCATATTACTTTATGGGAAGATTCCATTTCATACTAATTGCTTTGTTCCTGTCATCTATTCATGGGTAGATTCTTTTTCAATAACTCTAAAGTAAGATATAAGTTATATCTTAAATTACTATTCAATGTAATTTCAATATAGCTTTTAATATTTACAATTTTCTTATCATTTCA
>JASDQU010502216.1:0-12582 GCA_032191745.1 Picea mariana | reverse complement strand
AAAATATGTAGTGACATCATGTATTCCATGCAACTGGAAAAGAAAATCAAATGCCAATTCGTATTGATACGACTCCAATGCCTCAACATAGCCATTTTCTAAACAACCCAATAAATAATCTATCAATCAATTATTTATCCAAAAAGATCTTTTAACGACAATGGTTGAGTTATTTTTCATGATTTATTTTACCATTTAGTAAACTGATGAAAGAAGAAGAATTAAAGATGAAACATGGAAGCCATAATCAAATATATAGATCTAGAAATAAGCACAAGAAACAAAAAACCATAACAACAAGATTGTTAACGGAGTTCGACAATCTTGCCTACGTCTCTAGGCATTTGTCTGAGTGGGTGAGGCTTTATTATTTATGTTCAAAGATTCAAAATTACATCATAACAATGCCAAATCAATTACAAACTAATCTGGTCGTGTTCTACCAGATCTCAAGAACCCAAAAAAACTGACGGCACCGAAAACGGATGAATGAAGCTCCCAAAATTGGCCTGCAAAGGTTCTCTCCTCAATGGCTTTCCTGCATAAAAATGGCTTTTGCTCAACAATTCTTCATCATTTTTATATTCTGAACCTCCTCTTATGGCTTCAAGAACCTCTAGTTTATATAGGCTTGAAGTGGGTAACAAACTCCCAACTTCCCCCCAAGATTTGGCCTCAAAAAGGGGCCCAAGATCCTTCAAAAATGGACTAAATCTCTCAAAACTGCTTGAAAAATCCATTAAAATCATATAATCAAGTCAAAAACCCACTATTGGAAAATAATCATGGCGCAACCCCCTTCACGTGGGCCCCTGGTCATATGGGTTCCCTCCAAGTGTCCATGGGCTAGCGTTGGCTTGCTGGGCCCCTCCGACATAAGCTCATGGTCATATGTTGCATGGCCATATGGTCGTGGGCTCCAAGCTCCATGCACCCCAACTGGATAGACCCCTGGTCATGGCCCCCTGTTTGCATGCCCTGGTCGGCGGGCTAGCCCAACCGACCGGTACTAATCCCTACACAACTAAATTGAACCATAACACCTGGGTCATATGGGATATACCAATGCGATCGGAGACTAGATAGAGTGGGCCACATGCAAAACAAGCTCTTGTGCCAACATTTTTAAGTGGAGGGTCATATGGAAGTGTTAGAACCAAGGGCTATGGCCAAGCCCCGGCCCTTTCCGCACCCAATTGAAATGAAATGCAATTTTAAAACAAAATCGCACCAACTTTGGTTAATAACCACCATGTAGGCAAGTTGGTAGCTCGACCTACGCGAAGACTTGGCTGCCCATGGAGGTCATGGGTTCGACCCCCACGGACCCTCAATCAAACTTTTAACCAACACATCCAATGGAGGGGTGCCATGTGGCATCCCAAGACTGGGCCACATGGCACCATACCACTTGCCCACTAACTTTCACGTGTCAAGCACTGATTCGGCCATGACTACACCTACCCACGTCAGCACCTGTCCACATCAACTGGAAATCCAGTCAGCGTCACGTGTCATATAGACCTTGCCATGTTAGCCTGTACCATGTGTCACCCTTGCAGTGGTGCCACGTGTTACAATCTAACTCATCCACCTGTTAGCATGCGTGTCTGCCCAATCAACACCACTATACCTGCCATGTCACTGTACGACTGTATGGCATGTACATTAAGTTGTCATGTCAGCACTGTATGGACTGTACAATCAACATTTTTTTGCACGTTTGATGAAAGGAACAGACCACGATATCTTTTGCATACGAAATCCATTTGATCCCATTGAAATTGCATTGGGGTCATATTGATGAGGCCTACGCACATGTCCATTTTGAATCCATTCTGAGCACTTTGATTTTTAGGCCTTCTTGGACCCATTTTGGTCCCGAGATCCATTCTGGATCACACCTCCCCACTAAATACCTTTTGGGCTTCCAAAAGGATACTAACTAGTCATCAAGTGTGGATTAGGCCACCCCACTTGTTCTTTGTCTTTAAACTCTGTCATGTGCACCTATCTCATCAAGATCAATTGTAAAACAACCATGATAAATAACAGCGTATTGTTAGCCACTTGTACTCTGTCACATCTTACTGAAGCCACTATCATCCATGTTGACAACATTACTAATGATAACATCATAAATATGACTTCAAATGAGATAATATGTTTGTAATACTTGCACGACATTAGGATATCTTGAATCAAAGTGTGATTGACCTTCCATTCTACAATCATCTCATGTTCTTGCCTAACATCAATTAATTGATTTCAAACAATTATAGGTGTGTTGCTTGCATGAGTTGCCTTTCTTAATTGTTCCATTGTTTGAAGATATTGATTTTATTTTAAATGATGAGCATGTACCACATATTCTTTGTTTGCTTTGATTAAGTGATATTGATTATGTTCCTTGTAGAAGATTGATTTGCGATCATACAAATAAGGATTTCCTAAGACCATTCCACATTCAACGAGTGGCACCATATCACATGTTACCTCATCCACAAACTTAGATGAAATTGAAAACTTTAATGTGCATTTCTTTGTTATGTACAATTTATGATTGTTGCTTATCCATTTAAGTGAGTAAGGCTTATGATGCATCTGAGTGTTTAATCCTAATTGTTTAACCACTTCCTCTTAAATCAATTAGATTGAGATCTACTATCTATCAATGTGTCGACCTTAGTATGCTTCATTATGACCCTTATGTGAAACAATTTACTTCTAGAATCAAATCCATCACCGATTTTACTTGTCAAACCAAACAATGAGACTTTAGATTCATCACCTGAATCCAATCCCAAGTCTATTGGTCGTGTTGCTGTTGCAACTGTTTGCCTCCCTTTCCTTTCTTTGAACCACTTTGGTCTCTTCTCAGGATGCAACTTCCAACAACGGTCATCATCATTCCCTTCTTTCTTGCAATGCTTGCAAGAGGGCTTCTCTTCCTTTCTTGCCACTGAATTTTCCTTCTTGCCATTCCACTTCCTTTTGTCCTCTTTTCTTGAAGACGATTCTCCCGATACACCAGCTCATGTTTGCCCTCCTTCAATGTATGTTGCTTGAACAAAAACCTCATCAAGATTAGTAAGTCCAAACATAAATATAGTGTTTTGAATATGTGCAGGTAAACCTCCTATATACTTCATAAGAGTTTCTTGGGTATGTAAAGGAATATCTAACATCAATGCCATTTTACGAAATCCATATGTGTATTCTTGCACTGTTTGTCCCTTTCTTAGTTTAAGACCTTGCCATTCAATTAAAGCCTTCTCTTTATAACCCAAAGGATATAATTTATTTCTAAGTGAAGAAACAAAAACTTGTCATGATGGAAATACATTACCCACTTGTTGTGTGCCATTTTGCAACTTGCTTTTCCACCAGATGAGGGTTGTGTCTGCAAGTTGAAGCGATGCCAAATTGATTTGAGTTGCCTCATCCTTGATTTGTTGCACACTGCAATAAACCTCCATCTGTCTGACCCAATTATCAAGCCTCTCTGCATTGACTTCACCATCATACATAGGTAATTCAAATTTCACATCAAGATTTAGTAAAGGCATATCCTCTTTATGTTTATGGGAATGTTTTCTTGCGGTGGATTTGGAACTTGAACTTGAAGAAGAAGAAGTTGATGGAGAAGGAGGAGGTGAAGGAGGAGTTTGAGGGGGATCCTCTCCTTCTTAAATTTTTAGCTTTGAAGATTCACCTAGAACCGATCTCTTATGTTCCAAGTAATCCTCATATAGAACCTTCATCATCTCCGACATGGTGAAAAAAGTTTTTTGAAACTCTTTATCATCATGAGAAAGTCCCTCTTCCGATGCCATATTCTCACTTTCAGAAGTTCTCTTTCTCAATCCAATCTCAGGATTATCTTCAACAAGCCCGCCTTCACCACAATTTATCCTTTCCCTGGTAATTATGCAAACTCAAAAACCAACTGTCAACTAGCTCTGATACCACTTGATCTGAAAAGATCTTTTAACGACAATGGTTGAGTTATTTTGCATGAGTTATTTTACCATTTAGGAAAGTGATGAAAGAGGAAGAATTAAAGATGAAACATGGCATCCATAATCAAATATGGATATTTTTAAATAAGCACAAGAAACAACAAACCATAAAAACAAGATTGTTAACGGAGTTCGGCAATCTCGCCTACATCTTCAGGCCTTTGTCTCAGTGGGTGAGGCTTTCTTATTTATGTTAAAATCTTCAAAAGTACTTCATAATAGTGCCAAATGGATTACAAAATGATTTGGTTGTGTTCTACCAGATCTCAAGAACCCAACAAAACTAACGGCACCGAAAACGGATGAACGAACCTCCCAGAAATGGCCCACAAAGGTTCTCTCCTCAATGGATTCCCTACATAAAAATGGCTTTTGCCAAACAATTCTTCAACATTTTTCTGTTTTGAACCTCCTCTTATGGCTTCAAGAACCTCTGGTTTATATAGGCTTGAAGTGGGTAACAAACTCCCAACTTCCCCCCAAGAAATGGCCTCAAAAAGGGCCCAATATCCTCCAAAAATGGACTAAATTTCTCAAAACTGCTTGAAAAATCCATTAAAATCATATAATAAAGTCAAAAACAGACTATTGGAAAATAATCAGGGTGCATCCCCCTTCATGCGGGCCCCTGGTCATATGGGCACCCTCCAAGTGTCCATGGGCTAGCGTTGGCTTACTGGCCCCCTCCGACATAAGCTCTTGGTCATATGTTGCATGGCCATATGGTCGCGGGCTCCAAGCTCCATGCACCCCAACTAGATAGACCCCTGGTCACGTGCCTTGGTCAACGGGCTAGCCTGACCGACCGGTGCTAATCCCTACACATACGAATCGAACCATAGCACATGGATCATATGGGATATACCAATGTGATTGTAGGATAGCTAGAGTGGGCCACGCGCCAAACAAGCTCCGGCACCAACAATTTTAAGTGGAGGGTCATATGGAAGTGTTAGAACCAAGGGCTAGGGCCAAGCCCCTACCCTTTCCGTGCCCAATTGAAACGAAACGCAAGTTTAAAACAAAACCATGCCAACTCTGGTCAAGAACCCCCATGTAGGCGAGCTGGTAGCCTGGCCTACGTGAAGACTTGGCTACCCATGGAGGTCATGGGTTTGACCCCCACAGACCTTCAAACAAACTTTTAACCAACACATCCAATGGAGGGGTGCCACGTGGCAGCCCAAGATTGGGCTATGTGGCACCATACCACTTGCTCACTAACTTCCATGTGTCAAGCATTGATTTGACCACAACTACACCTGCTCATGTCAACACCTGTCCACATCAGCTGCCAATCCAGTCAGTGCCACATGTCGTATAGACCTTGCCACGTCAGTCTGTGCCACGTGTCACCCTTGCAGTGGTGCCATGTGTCACAATCTGACTCATCCACCTGTTAGCCTGCGTGCCTGCTCAGTCAATGCCATTGTACCTTCCATGTCATTATACGACCTGTACAATCATCTACCACGTCAGCACTGTACAGATTGTACAATCATCATTTTTTTGTTTGTTTGACTAAATACACAGATCACGATATCTTTCACATACGACGTTTGTTTGAGCCCATTCAAGTTGTGTTGGGTTTTTATCGACAAATCTTGCGCACATGTCCGTTATGAAGCCATTCTAATCACTTTGATTTTTAGGTCTTCTTAAACCCATTTTAGTCTAATCACTTTGATTTTTAGGTCTTCTTAAACCCATTTTAGTCTCGGGATTCATTCTGAATCAATTACACAAGTCGGTCGAGAAATAACAAAAATACAATAAAACTTGAAATGCATCAAAGAAACAATCTCCTACAGTATATGAGAATGCATCCAATCTAAAAAGCCCAATTTTTTGTCGTCCTTTTTCTATTATGAAGTTTATGTGTTATTAGAATTTTAAGAAAGCCCTTGAATTTGATTGTCTTTTTGCCTTTCGTTACGTTTTGGCGTGCCTAATGCGTAGACATGCATATTGTTCATGTATAAAGATTTAATTTTTAATCCCCGTGGATGAAAGTGTTTCCTTTCTTGTGAACTATATATATATATATAGTTGTTAAGGAAAAGGAAAAGCATGGATCTTGAATTTGTCATAAACGGGGTAGAGAAATTGTACCAATGGTTGTATAAAGTATAAAGGTGAAAAAAAGGGGGGGTTTGCGGAATGGATGGTTCTAAATGGGTGTATAAAGGTGAAAAAAGGGGGGTTTGCGGAATGGATGGTTCTATACTAAGCATTGACTATGGAGGTAAGAAAATTATTTATATAATAAAAATGGTACATAAATATAAATATATGTTTTATTGGAAATATAAATATTATATTTCTAGAAATCAAAGTATATATGTATTTATGTAAAGAAAATTTAGTTAATATGACTTTTTGAATTAATGTAAACTACATAATAGGGTATGATTTCATAATATTATGGAAATATTAGGTTGAGATTGGTAAGTCTTATCATTGTTGTATTATTTATTGAAAGTGTACCTCATTTTTTATGAATTTCATATTTATTTTCTTGACATTTCTCACTGGCACTTGGATTTAATAAATATTAGGTTGAGATTGGTAAGTCTTATCATTGTTGTATTATTTATTGAAAGTGTACCTCATTTTTTTTATGAATTTCATATTTATTTTCTTGACATTTCTCAGTGGCACTTGGATTTAATAAGAAGTTTGAGTGTATATTAATTATTGACAAGTATAAAAGTTATAGTGGATGTGTATATACCGTCTTGGATTACATATATGACTTAAAAACATTTCATGAGTTTTAAGGATCGTTATATTATGTGATTTAGGACCAACATTTTAAATGTGTACAAGTCGGTATGGAATAAGTGAACATCATGTTTATGAAACATGAAATTTGAGTGGTTTAAAATTACATGAGGCTATAACTAAAACAATTGAAGATTCATAAAGTCTATAAACCATAGAATCACTTGATCTATGCATCTAGAAATACACCAGGGAGAAACAAATATTCTTTTAAATATTTTTGGTTAGTATGTGTTAAGTTTGAATAAAAAAAATAACATTGATAAACACGATCATGAACAAGAGTGTAATGTAATTGACACGATATGGCATATCCAAATTATACCACTATATTTCATTGATACATTATTTTCACATTAGTGATATTTATTCATTGAAAAGATGATGCAAGGATCGAGACCATATCTAATTACTTACACGACTTTGAGAAGAGAGAGTTAACGGAGAGACAACCTAGTGAGAATGACCTTATGGTTTAGAGAGGAGTGAGTGATTGAAAATATATAAGATGGATTCATGACAAGTCTTTAAGTAGTTAATCATTAAGGCATGATGAAAGGATTATTGGTTGACTTGCTCTGAGGATGTCGCCTTTCAAGGGGGAACAAAGGTAACACATTGAACTGATCAGCCTAAGAGATTAGTAGTAAAATTTCATGAAAGTACATATCAAATGAAAGGGGTAAACACCTTAGCATAAGGACAATATTCTCTTAGCATGTCAAGTATTAGTGATAGTTGAGCAGGGTGCCCTATTTGAGTCACAACAATATGAAATTGTTAAGAGAAGTTAATTAAATCTCATATGAATCCATTGAGGGGTATACCTAATGGGTAGCATTGAAGTGATAAGGGGAACTATGAAAACTAGAGTAGAGTGTTGCAAAAAGAGTGGCCATTCATAGTGGGTATGAAGCTAGTTTATTGAAGCCGATATTTATGATGAGAATGAGGTTGTCATGTCTCTGAGTGATTTTTTTTAGGAATTTATCAAAAATAATTTGTAAATGTTGTGTGAGCACTCTTGTTGCACCTGGATTTCCTAGGAAACCCCAATGGAGAAATTTATGGCTACTCTATGACAAAGCCCTAGAAAGGATGGAGATTGTCTGAGGGACTATGGTGTAGAGAAGGAAAATTCATCTCGTGGGTTGTGCATACTGGTGGGGAAGAGAGTTAGGAAGTCAAAATTATTGTAGGAGTCACCATTGTGATTTTAATGAGTTTGGAGTTGTTGCAGTGGACTATAGACACCCATAGGAGCATGTATGTCCTTGTGGAATCATATCCCCTACTTGGGGGTTTTGTTGTGAGAGAATTGGAGCAAATCTATGGTCAGGTGGAATGTCCTTCGTCTATAGCTAGTTGTGAAAAACATTTAAAAGATAAGTCTTTTGATTACTTGGTTGTTTACGGTTTTAATGTTATGATTGAATGCTACAATTACTTTGTATTCTATATATATGAATGTTTATATGTGTGTTTAATTGTTTATATGCATAATTTTATCGGTTGCATTCATAAGTTTAATTCTTAATGATAATTGCATGAGCTTGTTTGCCATGCTATAATAAAATCTAAGGAACATTTTGATGATAGTAAAAGGGTGTCTCACCCAAGTGGAAGGATATCTTAAGGATATTGATGAGAAGATTGAGAAATATCAATGAGGAATAAGGATGATTTCTAAGGGTCATAGTGATTCTAACCTTACATTTTAATGATCACTGCTATAAAGAAGTTAAGAATAATATTGGACGAAATGCCATGATGGTACCGAAATTTGAAGGCTATTCTTTAGACAATGATGGATTATTGAGATTTAATGGAAGGATCTGCATACCTCCTAATGATGAATTGATAAATTTGATCTTAAGTGAAGCTCATAGATCAGTGTACATGGCTCATCTGGGAGTCACGAAGATGAAGGTAGACCTTAATTCTTTATTCTTTTGGAAAGGAATGAGAGAAGACGTAGTTAGTTACGTGGCGATATGTCTAGAATATCAGCAAGTGAAGGTTGAACATAGACATCCGAAAGGATTACTACATCCACACGCTATTCTGGAATCGAAATGGGAGGTCATTTCTATGGACTTTATTGTGGGAATGTCGCTGAAGGAAAGGATGCACAACTCGATTTTCGTGGTAGTAGACACTTTGACGAAGAGTGCACATTTTATCCCTATGCGTATGGTGTATTAGGGGCTAGACATAGCTATAGTCTTTATCAGCAAGATTGTGAGATTGCATGGTGTGCTTAAAAGGATTATATCCAATCGAGGATCAGTGTTTACAGGACGATTTTGGACTAGTTTCCAAGAGGTCTTGGGAACCCAACTTAACTTAAGTATCGCTTATCACCCGGAGACAGACAAACAGACAGAAAAAATGAACCAAATCTTGGAAGATATGTTGTGTATGTACGTGATGGGCCAACATAAGCGTTGGGAAGAGTTTTTTCCCCTGGTAGAGTTTGCATACAATAACAATTATCAAAGCACCATTAAGATGGCACCATTTGAGTTTTTTACGGGCAACTGTGTTAGAAGGCCTTTAATCTGGGATCGACTTGAGGATAGGGTCTTGGTAGTACCAGAAGCGATCCAAGAAATGGAAGAAAAAATGCAAGCGATAAGACAAAGGATCAAGAAAGCGCAGGATCAACAGAATATTTATGTCGATGCGCGTCGCGTTGACTGTAGTTATGAAGTTGGTGATCGATTATTCTTGCGGGTGAAACCGCACAAGAGTTCGATCAAGTTTGGAAAGGGTGCTAAACTCTCTCCTAGGTTCATGGGACCTTTTTAGGTTGTGGAAAAGAAAGGGCCCGTGGCCTATCGACTAGCCTTGCTTGATTCTTTGAGGTGTATGCACAATGTTTTTCATGTATCAGTTTTGAGACATTATGTTAGTGATCCTACACATGTGATTGACAGGAGTTCCTTGCAGGTGTCAGACGAAGGTGCGCTCACGGTGGAAACAATATGCATACTAGACCATCACATTTGACAGCTATGGCGTTGAACAATCGATCAGGTCAAGGTCCAGTGGGACAATTATAGTCCACACTTGGCTACCTGGGAGGACGCATATGATATGTGCCAATAGTTTCCATTTTTGTTTGATAGCTAGACATTTAGATCTTGTCATATACTTTATTTACTACACTTACATACTATGAAACTTTGGGATGAAGTTTAAACCAAGAGGGGGTGTATGGAACATCTCGCTCTTGCGTGCACATGATATGAATTATTCTTTAAGGACACTTGCGTGCAAGTGATCCGATTCAGTTTATGACTCTATGTTTCTCTTATGGATTCTGATGATGATGCTGTGGATATGATGTTATGTTATTTGGTATCTATGTATAGACAAGTGTTATTGATGGGTTTCTCTTGATTGTGCATGACGCTTGACAGATTGAGGATGTCGATGGCATCGATGGACCTTCTTGGACTCTAGATCGAGTCAGAGAGTGGAGTGTATATGGTTTGGGTATTTATGTGTTTGCATATGTGACATATGAGCAGGTATATTATGATGTTGTTTATGGATCATTAGCATGTTTTGTTGATGGATGTGGGTTGACGATTTCTTGCTAATCAGACTCACATTAGGAGTAAAGGGGCCATGCACAACAACCAAAAATTGAAGGAGAGGTGTCGCAGAAGCCCTGCCACAACCTACTAGCACTCTCGTTATGGCTCGAATTGTAGGTTAACGATTACCTATTTCTAGATATCCACGATTTTGTGAGGGTAGACTGAGACAGTTGCTCACGAACATTCTAAGGGGCACGCAATAAGGCAGGTTCCTTATTCTTTAGAGGCCCTTTAGTCTCTCACAAGGTCGACTGATGGAGTATTAACTCCAAGGGTTGGACAACTACCAAAATCAGTCAAAAGGTGAGTGGCACCCTTGGAGTACATGGTGCATATTGAAGGGAACGTCACATAAATAAAACATGAATAAAAGCGAGTGGAATCCTTGGAGCACGTAGTCTGTCTTGAAGGGAACATCACAATGTTAATAAAGGTGAGTCAATGAACCTAGGTGCCTAGAAAAAAATATTTTGTTTTGACATGGTCAGCCTTAAAATAAATGTTAAATAAGCAATTTTTATTAATTATAAAATTCCCTTAATTTTTTTTTATAAGCCTAGTTGAAGTTTAAGCCTAGGTCTAAATAGGGTAAGAAGACTAAAACCTAAATAATCAATTAATAAAAGGGGGGTGAAGAAAAATCAAGTTAAAATTTTAAAAGAGAAATATTGTATCTAAAGATTTAATTATTGATTATGTGTAAGACATGTTAAATTGGAACTTAGACAAGAAGGGAAATGAATGTAAAAAGGAATTTGGAAACATAGAAAGAAAACTAGTCTAGTCTGACTAAAGAACTTTCCTAAAAAAACATAACTAAGTTTTAGAAAGGCGTCAATCTTTAAAGGGAAATAAAGGGAATAAAGGGACAGCAAGGAGCACTTTTAGGATGGGTGAGGGAAATTGACATTTAATTAAATTAAATAAATGAATTCGTGGTGCAACTAAGGGATCGAGCGACAAGTGTACGAGCGAGAGTATTTCCTATTTAAGAAGAGTACCCCTAGCGTTGGCTGGGAGGTATTGGTGAGTCCTTCACTGGATTGGAAATCTTGGCGAGGAGTAACAAAGGTTCGACATTGTATCAATGGATTGATGCTTGATATCTTCTCTAAGAGGCAAATCGAAGGCTTCTAGTGAACGGTAACTTTTTATTGTGCATTGATTTTTGTATCATTATATGTGTATTAAGAAATGAGAATCTATTGGTTCTTGGGTTTTAAAATTTGGTTAGGGTATTAAGGGTTGTTACATAATAAAACATAAAATATGTTTAAGCATAGAAAGGTATCAAGAGTCTAGTCTAACTAGAGAACATTCCTACTTTAACTCGACTCTGTTTTAGAAAGGTGTCAGTCATAAATGGAAAATAAAGGGAACAAAGGGACAACTAGGAGTGATTTTAGGAGCACTTTTAGGATGGGTGAGGGAAATTGGCATTTAATTAAATTAAATGGTGGATTTATTGGTGCAACTAAGGGAACGCGTGACAATGATGGAAGGGCTTGAAAATGGAATTCATCAACCCTTGGAATGTGGAAGGTGCATTTGTAAGGCCAAAAGGCATGACCAAAAATTCATAATGGCCTTCATGAGTTTGGAATGTTGTTTTGGGGATATCTTCTTCCTTCATTNTCTATTTTGATGATACCCTGAACGGAGATCCAACTTTGTGAAATATATTGTTCCATGTAGTTCATCTAACAATTCATCAATGAAGGGAATGGGAAACTTATCTTTAACAGTGATCTTGTTGAGCTCGCTATAATCTGGACACATACGCCATGAGCCATATTTATTGAGTACCATTACCACCGGTGTAGAGTAAGAATTTTGGATAGGTCTAATAATGCCAACCTCTAACATTTCTTCAACCATACGCTCAATTTCACTCTTTTGGGTATAAGGGTATCTGTAAGGCCTGATGTTAGGAGGAACACTACCAGGAATTAGGTGAATAGCATGATCATGATTTCAAGTGGGTGGAAGACCTTTGGGAATATCTTCAAATACTTTGGAATGCTTATCAATGATCCCTTGGAGATCTAGTGGAATATATGGCTTAGATGTTTGAACATCTAGTGAGAAAAGTTGTGCAATTACACTATGATGCCCTTTTATCAATAATTTTTTCATGCCATTAGATCTTATCACCTTACTGGGTTTCC
>JASDQU010502215.1:66703-80968 GCA_032191745.1 Picea mariana | reverse complement strand
TTATTTATGTTGGCTTTAGGCCATTAGTTGTAATTATACCTCCTAGTCTCCTATATATACCAAGGAGACATTTTCATTTTGAATCATCTTGTACTTGAACATTTAAGTGGGGTAAAAGGAGGTTTCCCCCTCGAAGAGGCTTATTATCTGAAATTATCTCTTTTTCAAGGTGTTGGGTACTTTTTCTGAGGTTTTTCTATGCTATATTGAAATTTGGTTCTTAACAGGGACAAATAGACTTGCCCCACCATTAAACCTTGATCTATTCAGTTATTGCAAAGTAACATGAACCATCAATTCAAGAGTATTTGGGAGTCCCCTTAGCCATTGGATCTACGCCGAGGCAACTTCAGGAGAATAGATATGCTATAACATAAAACTCTCTGAAGTCCAGAGCTACGAAGTGAGGAGATTCATGGGATTGGGGAGTTCGTTAACAACCCCTCTTAACTATCCAATCATCCAGTGGAGGGACCCGCGTATGGTTCTTCGACGAAGTCCCACTTCAAGAGAGTGGAGCGGCCATAAAGACAAAACCCCCAAGGCTGGAGTTGTGAAGTAACAAGAACCATATATCTATGGATCCTTTGGGATCTTCCTTGGCCGTTGGATTTATGCAAAGGTCATCGTGACATTGACCACTCCGAGAGCAAGGAGGGAGTCATACCATGAATCCCTTGAACACCGAAGTTACGAAGTAAAGAAGGCCGTAGATCCATGCGTTACGTGGACACACTATGACCATAAGATCGAAGGAATTGGCATGCGATCAGTCCGAGGTGACGTGGTATGATGATGTCACCCAAGGTGACGTGGACCCACGTTTGATGTGTCACGTGTCACCTAGATCTGGACGTTTCACTGAACCTACATGAAGATGTGACACATGTCACCCACTATAAGGGCCATGTGTCCTCTCTGCCTTGCTGCGTGTCATCTCTGGCAATTACTTGTTTGTTCCATGTGGCAGGAGGAGTATTCGGGACCCACCTATATTCGTCGTCGATTATAGTACGTCCCCCCTATGAGAGTGGACCCTTCAGGAGTCTAGGACTTTGGGACTTCGGAGGTTTGGAATATAGTGTCGAGGGCTAGTTGAAAGGCTCAAAGGCAAGAGCCACGTGGAGATATTTCAAGATCCTTTGGGGATTTGGGACTCCGGAGGACATGCGTGCATAAAAGAAAAGGGATGTTCAGTGCTGAAGCACCGAATGCCAAATTCTCCTCTAGCTTGTGTGTTAGATAAGGATTAAGACTCTTCTTTGGTTTGGACGGTGGATGGACCTTCCTTGTGGGAAGTAGGAACCTGGAAATGGTATGAACGAGATGGATCCACGTGGCCCTCAACCAACGAACGCCCGAAGGACTTTGGGAAGTCATAACTTGTAAATCAGAGGTCAGATTAGAGCCTGGTAACAATTTTTAGAAAGCTATGGGTGAGTAGAAGAGGATGAATCATATCGGAGAGATGATTCAAGATGATTTGAGTAAGAAAAACTTTGCTGCCTCATCCCTAGAAAGGGTACTTAAGGGTCGGGTGTGTTACAAATTGGCATCAGAGTGTGGTTACAACACTTGTCCTACTTGGGCTGATGAACGAGTCGCTTAAAAGTCTTATTTAAAGAGAATTTTATTTAAAGAACTTTTAGGGGTGACACCCTATCTTACCCCTTTCCTAAAAGGCTTAGTTAAACCTCTACTAAAGAAAGGAATGAAATTTTCTACTGTTGTGTGTGTTTGGAAAATATGAACTGTGTGTTGTTCATGAACTAATAGACCATTAACTAATAGAAAATGTTTTATCAGCATTCAAGTAGTTAGTAGACCACATGGAAACTACAACATAAAGGATGGTGACACACCATGAATTGGGGGAAAGCTCCCACAATAGAGAGGAAGAATCTGATGAGAGGAGGGCGGTGGAAAACCCTCTGGATTTGGATGAAACTGTAAGAAGCTTCATGGAATAGTTACAAAGTTGTAAGGATGACAATGAAAGGTTGATAAAGGAGCATGAAATAAAACTGAAATTAATGCAGTCCTGCTGCAAAGCTTATCATATATACAAAGGTAGTTGCAACATGGAATAGCAACCAATCATGTGGACAAACATCATACGAAGAAAACCCAGAGTCCACTCGAGATATGAAAGAATGGCCCTGAAAGTGGCTACACAAGGAGGAGCACCTCAAAGAAGTCCCAACATGGAGCCAAGAGACACTCATTGGAATAATCCTCTGGTGAGAAAACTGACAACTCCAAGGAATCCTCTAGTAGAAAAACTAGTTCACATTCTTAGAGGAAAAGAAAGAAGAGGAAACATTACAAGGGTCATGACCATGAATAATTCAAGAAGGCCAAACCACCCACCTTCGATCAAGAAATGAAGAACGGGGAAGAAGAAGAAGTTTGGCTGCTTGGCTTGAAGAAGTACTTCATAGTCCATGACTACTCTAAAAATTTGAAAGTTTGAATAGCCATTTTTTACTTGAATGGAAAGGGCTCCATTTGGTGGGTGGACCTTAGGACTGTGAAAGGAATCCATGAGAAGGACTTTTCATGGAAAAAAAAATGAGAAATACTTCAAAAAGAAGTATCTGTCAGAGAAATACTTTGATGGGAAGACCAAGGATTTCTATGAACTCAAGTTGGGATAGCTCACCATAGATGAATATATCAATAAATTCCTTGAGCTGATAAGGTATGTACCCTACATAAAGAATGAAAAGATAAAATGCAATGATTTATTAGTGGGATACCTCAATCCTTCTAGAACAAGATTGAATTTGATGAGCCAAAGACCTTAGAAGACACTATCTGGAAGGAAAGGTATTGATATGAGCAATTCAAGAACAAAACAAAACCTCACGAGGACTGGAAGAAGAAGAGTAGTTTAGGATTCAAGAAAAAGGGGTTTAAACCCTCAAGATTCAAGAGCTATGGGAAAATTTTTAATATGAGCCTTCCTACTAAGAGTGTATAGTAACAAAATTTCCCCTCTTAGAGTGGAAATAAATCCTTTGGAGCAGCCCCAGGTAAGACTAATAACACAAAGAGAGAACCCTTGAAATGTTGGGGTTGTGGCAAAGAACATATGATGAGAGACAACCCATATAGGAAACATAACAATATGAGGGTCTACAACATCCAAGAGGCTACCACATTCAATGATATGGCTAGGATCATGCCACAGATTTATGCATCCTTGGATAATAGACAAGTCGACCACCAAGCATTAGTGGTGGAGATGGAAGGCATGATTTCCAGCCATCTAGTTTCCATTTTAATTGACCCTGGTTCTAATTTGAGTTATGTTTCCCTTCAAACTGTTGATAAATGTAAATTGCAACGAGTTAAACATGTTAAATCATGGCTGGTACAACTAGCCACTGGAACCAAAATAAAAGTAACAAAGGTCATACCAGCATGCCAATTTGTTATGAGTGGATTTCCCACCCAAACGAACCTAACCATACTTCCTTTAGGATCTTATGACCTGATGATTGGCATGGACTGGTTGGCTGCCCATAAAACCAAGTTGGATTGTTACAATAAAACTTTGGAATGTGAAAATGAAGAAGGGAGAAAGGTAACCCTACAAGGGATTCAAAATCCTATCTCAGTGAGACAAATATTAGCACTTCAAGTGAAGAAGTATTGTAGAAAAGGATGTCCTTTGTATGCAATACAGGTGTTGAAATCTGTTGAGGATGACAAACCAATCTTAGAGGACCATCCCATATTGAGAGAGTATAAACATGTGTTCCCAAAAGAGGTACCAGGTCTACCTCCAAGAAGAGATATTGACTTTTCAATAGAACTTGCAGCATGAGTGGTGCCAATTTCTAGAACACCCTATAGAATGAGTACACCAGAGCTAGTTGAGCTCAAACTACAAATAAAGGAAANGGGGATCACCAAACTTGTTTTTGAAAAATAAGGATGGCACACTTAGGTTGTGCATAGACTATAGGAAACTCAATAACACAACCATAAAGAATAAGTATCCCTTGCTAAGGATCGATGACTAGTTTGACCAATTAAGGGGTGCTACCATTTTCTACAAGATTGACTTGAGGTATGGATACCAACATGTCTAGATTAAGGATGACGAAATACAAAAAACAACCTTTGGGAAACGATATGGTCAATATGAATTTGTGGTGGTGCCATTTGGGATGACCAATGCACAAACCACTTTTATGTGCTTAATGAATAATGTACTCAGTAAATTCTTAGACAGATTTGTATTGGTTTTCATTGATGATATCCTAATCTATTCTAAGAATAGGGAAGAGCATGAAGAACATCTCAAGTTAGTGCTTCAAGTACTAAGAGAAAATCAACTCTATGCTAAGTTTAGTAAGTGTGACTTTTTCCAGAAACAAGTCCATTACTTAGGCCATGTTATTTCTGAAGAAGGGGTGGCAATTGATCCTGACAAGATCAAAGCCATTATGGATTGGCCTACCCCAAAGGATGTATTTGATATCATATCCTTTATGGGCCTAGCAAGATACTATAGGAGGTTCATAAAAGGATTTTCCAAGATTGGTTTCCCAATCACTTCCCTTCAGAAAAAGGGAGTTAAATGCATTTGGACATCAGAATGTGAAGAAAGATTCCAAGAGCTGAAATATCTTCTAACCAATGCACCTATGCTGAAGATTGCAGACTCAAACAAGGAATTCCTTGTGTGTACATATGACTGCAAGGAAGGACTTAGAGGAGTACTTATGCAAGAAGAACGTGTAATTTTCTATGAATCTAGAAAATTGAATGAGCATGAAATCAATTATGTGACCCATAATCTAGAATTGGCTGCCATAGTGCATGCTTTAAAAATGTGGAGGCAATACCTCCTGGGTAGAATATTTGTGCTTATGACAGACCATTGTGGGTTGAGGTACCTATTTGATCAACCAAAACTTTATGCTAGACAAGCTAGATGGATGTCTCTCCTTAGTGAGTTTGATTTTGAAATCAAACATATTAAAGGAAAATAAAATAGGGTGGTTGATTCCCTTAGCAGAAGTGTGAAAATGATTTACCTGGTAGTGGAAAGCCCCTATGAAACGAATGTCAGGGAGAGAGTCAATATTGCACAAGAAACCAATGCATTCTTTGAGACTCTAAAATCGTACTTAGAACAAGAGCCCACAAGTTTGAAGTACAAAGGTTATCAAATGCTAAATGATGACCTACTAACTTACAAAGGTAGGTGGTATATCCTAAATTGTGACGACTTGAAGAGGTTCATGATGGATGAACTACACAAAAGACCATATACTGGTCATCCTGGTTATCAGAAAATGATTACGGGCACTAGAAAATTGTTCTATTGGCCCTAAATGAAGGACATATCTGATTACTTGGGTAAATGTATAGAATGTCAGTAGGTTAAGGCAGAATACTGACATCTAGCAAGGTTGTTGCAGCCGCTACCAATTCCAGAATGGAAATGGGAAACCATCTCCATGGATTTCATCATCGGATTGCCAAAATCATCAAAGAAGAATGATGCCATCATGGTAGTGGTGGAAAAATTGAGAAAAGATGCTCACTTCATTCCCGTCAATTCAACTTGTAAGGCAATAGATATTTCCAATATTTTCATGAAAGAAATATTACGGTTGCACAACATGCCTAAGGAAATCATAACTGACAGAGATACAAAATTTACTTCGAGCTTTTGGAAATCTTTAATGGTTGGTTTTGAGACTAAATTTTTATTTAGCACAACCTATCACCCTCAAACCGATGGACATACAAATAGGGTAAACCAAGTATTAGAGGACATGTTAAGGATGTATGTAATACATCAGCCTAAGAAGTGGGAATACTACCTACCATTGGTAGAGTTTTCCTACAACAATGGCTATCAATAGTCATTGAAGATAAGCCCTTTTGAATCCTTCTATGGTAGACAGTTGTTGGCACAGGGGTAGACCCAGGGTTCAATGCTACAACATCGCACCAACAAAGCCCTAACTACCGACTCTTTCAGGGACACCTGCGAAGCAAATGAAGTCTCAACCAAGGTAGAGGTAGGGGTGGTTGCAAGACTCAGGTGTCTGCAACCTTAGCTGGGACATAGATCTGTGATTATAACACTTAATATAGCTCTTAGCACTGTTAGTCCCTCGATATGCAATCACTATTCACTTCGCTGATAAAACAGAGCTTCACAACATTCACATTAATCTACAATATTTAAGCACTTAGCATATATAAATGGATCAGAATGAGCATATCAAGCACTAAGCATGACTATCTTGATCAGATCTAATATTCTTACATATCATAAGCCCAAAGCAGAAGTAGATCTATCCAAATGTATCAAAGAACTTAACAGATAACATGTGAACACATCAAGACAAAGCACAAAGCACATAACACAGTGTTTACGTGGTTCACCCCCACCTTGGAGCTACGTCCACCAATTCTTATTCTTTATTATCTTCAGTCAATCAGTTACAAGCAAAAAGCTGCATAACCCTTCTTCGCACAAGACAAAAGATTTGTGCAGCTCGCTAGATCCTTCTTCCTTGCGTTACAACACTCATCCTTCCAAAATCTGCTACAAGGACCTACACTTAGCTCTGCAAGTCTCTTACATTCATGCACTAAGCATTTACAAAACCGTAGTTTCACTTAACATACATCACATAGATGCCTATTTAACTACTTCTTACATTTCCTATCCTTCTATTTATACATACATAATANCCACTTCGTCCTATGATCCTCCTTTGACAGGCTGTCGAAGTCACAAAATAGGTCAACATGACCAAGAAACTCCCAAAACTTGGTCAAGGGCCAACATGCCCCCAACACTCACCTGTAACTCGTCCTGAGTCACTCTGGTTTGAGAAATTCTGCCTTGATTGCCTCGATCTTGTCTTGAGCTGCTTCGACTTGCTGCTTTGTTGTGGCCTCTTGTTTGGTGAACTCCTGGATTACTGTGTCATTCATTGGCCCTTCTAGGCGTTGTTCTTATGCGGTGACAACTTGTTCTAATTCTTCTCCTTGGCTCTCTACCTCTGTAAACAATTGGCATGCCTTATCTTGCACATGTTGAAGTCGTTGAGTGACTTCCATCACTTTGCTTTGAAGCATATGGATCTGTTGCTGAGTTGTGCATTGTTCTTGAGACCTCTTCATTCTTTCTACATCCGACAAGGCCTTCAACTGTGCCTATAGTGTATCTGCATGCTGCTTCACCTCCTGGAGCTGCGACTCCAGTGTCTGTAACTCCGGGTTCTCAGTGAGTTTTTCATATGTCTGGGCGCTGCGGTTACTCAGCTGCTTGCATTCCAATGCAAGAGATTTTAATTTGTCAACTACGCTGTGGGTAGTTGCTTCTCGTTGGTCCCTTATGTCCTGCGGGGTCTTGGGTATAGTGCATAATTCTAGATCTGCAATGCATTGCTGGAGCTATTGGATCACTTCTTCGAGTTGCACCACCTACTTTGGAACTCTCTCTTCGGCCTTTACTTTGAAAACTGTCACAGAGAAAAGTGCTCTGTTGACCATTTCCTTAACTTCGAGTTTCTCTGCGAGCAACTATTCCTTTTCTTTATGCAGCTAAGATATTTCTTCATCAGACTTTACTTGGAGAGCAATCTTCTCTCACTCTGCAGTATTTCATTTCTCTTCAAGGACTCCTTGTACTTGTGCCAAAACCTAGGTGGCTTGTGTTTTTTATTCCAGAGCTCATCGAAGGCGAGCTTCGACTATATCAACGATGCGGTGGAGTTGGGCTGGCTCATCTCCCAGTTCTGATGTTCCTGCTGACAAAGACGCAGTGGAGACTGTGCGGCTGGATTTTAGTGCCTAGTGCACTCTTTGAAGTTCAACCTTGATCCAATTGTATATCTCTTCTTGTTGAACCTCTTGCTTCTCTGCTATCTCCAGTGAAGCATCGTTCAATGCCACGACGATGAAGTCGAAGTCGTCTGAGGTGAGGGTGGTCTGCATTTTAGTCATAGATGCTCTCGACTTCTTCCTAGAAGAAGGTTTCAGAGGGGAAACCTTCCTTTTCTTCGAGGGGTCCTCCTTGTCTCTCGACGGTGTAAGCTCGCCTTTATTTTTATCAACTTATGCACCATCTATCTATCCGCCATCACCTCCTTGCTTAGGTGAGATAGAAGCAGTCTTCGCCGAGGTACTGCTTACATCTTGAGCTTCTTTATTTTTCTTGGTCTTGCTTGGTCCAGGTGTATCGTGCGCTGCTTCTAGAATGTCAATATCAGATAACTTTGTGGGGTCTACTGGGACAAGGAGGTCCGCCGACCATTCCTTAGTAATATCTTCTAAGTCTTCATTCGTCATCTTGTAGTATGACTGTAGCTGTTGTTTATGCTCATCAATGCGTGTTGTGATATATATGAAATGGCAGTCCGTGCTGAATTTCATCAAGGGCCTAAACCTATGGAGAGTGTTCGGGGTTATACGAGGCTTAGACTGGATGGTTTTCTTCAGCTGGTTGTAATAAGTGTGGAAGACGACATTTGATTTCCATTGCTTGTTCATGTCACTAGAGTACCACAATGTACTGAACTTCGCGACCATAGGTTCAAAGGGCTCGATGTTCGGGAAGGTCGCACCTTTCGGCATCTCCCATGCAATAAAAGTGATCAATATGAGAAGCCAACTGAAGTGGAACTCATATCCTTGATCCTACGCTTCCCTGCAGTCTAGTTCCAGCTGGTTTATGAGGTACTTTTCCCAATTCATTTGTAGGCCCTCCACGCACTTTCCTGCGAGGTCGACTACAAATCCAATCACTTGGGTGGGTCTGTTCTTGAAAACTAACTTTCCTGCAATCAATTGACAGGCTAGGCACACTACATCGCTCTAGATAGAGGCTACCTTGTAGCCTCACGTTCCTTTCTCGACATCTCTATAGGTGTCTTTAATATTCTTCGCAAGAGCGCGATCCATGGCTTTCCCGGGATAGAAATCCTGTGGGTCAGGGCCTTGCATGCTTAGCCGTGTGATCCGATTGATCAATGTCAGATCCACTGTGATGCGACGTTTCAACCACAAGTATCCACCATGGTAGCAAGACAACAACAACTTGACGCATACATTCACTTCTTGGTTCCTACCGAAGTGAGGAATCTTCATGACATTGAGTAGTGTGGACTACGCAAGGTTCATAGTCCATGACTGGGGGACGATCTTCGAGTTATTTCCCTTGGTTCTGGTCATATACTTGTGCGGGGAGAGCATGTTTTACACCTTCTTGTCGCCGAGGTTGAAGTCACTAAACTTCAACGCTGTGATCTTATCTTAGTCTACGTGCATTGCATGTATCCCTTTCGGGAGGTACACAATGACCAAAGTGTACTCAAATTCTTTGGGCACACTGTCACAATTGATTGTGCCGCTCAGAGGTGGTAGATAGGTGGGTAAAATGATTAGAATTATCTTGGCATTTGAGAGATCATCTCTGTGCTTAGTTCATTTTTCATCTGCTGGCCGGGATGGTCTAGCTTGAGCAGTGGACGAAGATGTTTGTACTGTCCTTGTGGATGAAGCCTGGATTCCTTCAGACATCGACATGACTCTATCAGTCATCAAGTCTATCAAAACTTCTTCAACAACTTTCTTTGCGGCACTCAATTCGTCCGACATGCACACTCAGGGTGAACAATCGCGGGTTCGAGTAAAAACTTAGATACAGTACTGAGCTAAAGAGAAAGAGTGCGGTGATCACTGTATAAACTCATCTTAATCTACGAGCTCGAATTCTCAATTAGTAAAAGTGTTCTCGATGCATGGCGTGATGAGATAAATAGGTAATCTGACAATGGTTTTCTTGCAACAGGTATGAGCCTCTATTAACTCCTATTCGATCCGTTATGGTGCGGTCCAACGGACTGATGACTAACCTTTATTTATTTTCTTCCCATTTGAAGCACCGATTGAACGATTATAATATCCCCAACGACTATATTACTTTGTCATGGAAAAGTGCCATGTGTCACTGTTCTGATATCCCAACGAAGCTCCAATTCTGTAATTTTTCTTTCTGCGAGGTCTCCTCTAGAACCTCTTGTAACTTTTTAGTCTTAGCCCTATTCTTTCTTAACTTTCTAGCCTTTTTCCTAGTGAGCTTCGTCTCGATAGTTCTTTTTCCATTCCGATTCTTATCTTATTTTGACATAATCACTGCGCATTGCTGAGATTCTTCCCTAGGGTTCCTGGATAATACTTCTTCTTTGTCTGGGATAGGTACTTCAATATTCTGTGGATCCTCTATTGTTCTCTTAACTTTGACATTTGGTTTATTATCATTAAATATCTTCGATCTACTCTCCTATTCTTCAATCAAGCGTGCAATGCTTTTGGTCTTAAAATCTTTCAACTCTTGCTTCTTCTGTTCCAAACCTTTTTATTCTTCTTTCTGTTTGGATTGATCTCTATTAATCCAAGGTTTTCCTATTAACATGGTAAATGGGGCACTGTCTTCAATAAATTTAATAATATCAAAATCTTCTTTCGTCGAAGTTCCATTGACAGTCACAGGTATTAGGGCGAGCCTCCCACACAGGTTTACTAGCTTTCCTCTGAATAACCCTATCCCTCCTAATGAAGGAATCATAGTAGGCCTCCCTATAGCTTCCCAAGTTCTCTCTGTCATGATATTCACCTGTGATTCCTCATCTAGAACACATTCAATGTCAAAGTCTCATATTCTTGCTTCGATGCATTATTTCTCTTTGAAGATCTCTGACAAGTTGTCATGTCGGTGGTTATTCAAGGTTTCTCTTATCTGTAGCAATGCTTTCTCGGATCCTTTCTGGGATTCTGCCATAAGTTCTAGATCTACATTAGGGTTTTTTTGATTCAGACTCATTCTTTCAAGCTTATCAATCATTCTAGGGAAATCCAATACTTTATGGTCTAGAGCTTGACAATAGAGGCAACTAGGTATTCTACCAAGGCATTCCTTAGCCAGATGTCCCGATCTTCTGCAACTGTAACACAGGGTTAATCCTCTTTTTCTTTTAAATGATCCCCAACTTCCTCTGTAATGCACACTAGGATCATGGTAGCTAACCTGTAACAAATTCTTTCTAGGATCCTGCATCCATTTGTTAGTCCAAACATTCTTTATATGCATAGGTATAACATATCTTTCACTATTCTTGTCAGATCTATTAATATCAAATCTTCTTTCATATATCAATACCTTAGTTTTCAAACTAGGACAAATTTTATTAAACATACCTAGATCCATACTCTAGAAATGAAAATTTCCACTTATCTTACTTCTACAGAGCACAAAGTGTTTAGATCTAAAATTTTTCACTATCTTTACCTTTATCAGAGCACAAAGCTTGCAGATCTTATCTCTTTTAATAAAAAATTCTTACTTTTACCTTTCTTAGAGCACCAAGCATTCAAATCTTGCTTCTTTCCTTCAGTTATGATCTTCTTTCTTCAGATCGAGCTTCTTTCTTTCAGATCTGACTTCTTTTCTTCAGATCGAGATTCTTTCTTTCATATCTGACCTTCTTTCTTTAGCACAGAGATTTATAAGTTAAGTAGAATACTGTTCACTAGGGCACAGATCTACACACAAAGCTTCCAGGTCAACTCTTTTCACAAAGCTTCTTCTTTCTTAGTTCCCAACAATCACAGTTTCAAGTCCCGGCAACGGAACCATTTGTTGGCACAGGGGCAAACCTAGGGTTCAATGCTACAACAACGCACCAACAAAGCCTTAACTATCGGCCCTTTTGGCGACACCTATGAAGCATATGAACTCTCACCCGAGGTAGAGGCAGGGGTGGTTGCAAGACTTAGGTGTCTGCAACCTTAGCTGGGACACAGATATGTGATTATAACACTTAATACAACTCTTAGCACTGTCATTCCCTCAATATGCAATCACTATTCACTTTGCTCATAAAACAGAGCTTCGCAACATTCACACTAATCTATAGTATTTAAGAACTTAGCATATATAAATGGATCAAAATGAGCATATCAAGAACTAAGCATGACTATCTTGATCAGATCTAATATTCTTACATATCATAAGCACAAAGAAGAAGTAGATCTATATAAATGTATCAAAGCACTTAGCAAATAACATGTGAACACATCAAGACAAAGCACAAAGCACACAACACAATGTTTACGTGGTTCACCCCCACCCTGGGGCTACATCCACCAATTTTTCTTCTTTATTATCTTCAATCAATCAGTTATAAGCACAAAGCCTCAGAACCCTTCTTCACATAGGACATAATATCTACACAACTCGCTAGATCCTTCTTCCTTGTGTTACAACACTCAACCTTCCACAATCTTCTACAAGGACCTGCACTTAAATATGCAAGTCTCTTACAGTCATGCACTAAGAATTTACAAAACCCTACTTGCACTTAGCATACATCACATAGATGCCTATTCAACTACTTCTTACATTTCCTATCCTTCTATTTATACATACACAATAGGCCTAAACATGGGTAAACCCATGGGCCGATATCCCATTCCCGTTACATATTCCCCAAAACCCAAAAAGGATCCCAAAAGGGGGCTGAGATCCCGTGATCTCCGCTTCGTCCTATGCTCCTCCTTCAACAGGTTGTCGAAGTCCCAAAATAGGTGAACATGACCAAGAAACTCCCAAAACTTGGTCAAGGGCCAACAACAGTGCAAGATTCCAATCAGCTGGAATGATCCAGTAGATAGAATTGCAATCGGTCCAGACATGGTGAAAGAAATGGAACAACAGGTAATTTAGATAAAACATAATATGAAAATAGCTCAGGATAGACAAAAAATCTATGCAGACAGAAAGAGGACTCATAGAGAGTTCAAAGCAGGGGATCATGTGTATCTCCGAGTTAGACCCAGGAAAATCTCCTTGAGGATGGGAGCTTGTGCCAAGATGGCACCTCGGTATTGTGGACCCTTTGAAATTTTGGATAGAGTGGGACCTGTAGCCTATAGGATAACACTTCCTCCCACAATGAAGTGTTGGTTGTGGAGGCTGATTATCTTCCTGATTCAAATTTATTTGTTTTCAGCCATGTTTATACCCCATGAATACTTTACACCCCGAAAGAATGTACACTCCTCCACGTGGGGGAGTGTAGGGGGGGGGGTTACCCTACACTCCACAAAGAAGCGTGAAAGTTTAGAGCTTGTGCATACGTATGTATGGGGACCAACTCAGGTATCATCTTTTGATGAATCTCGTTCATATGTTACTTTTATTGATGATTCAACTAGAAAAACTTGGGTTTATTGCATTCGACAAAAATGTGATGTTTTTAATACTTTTAAGAAATGGAAAGCTTTGGTTGAGAATGAGACAGGAAAATTTTTGAAGTGTCTCAGATCAGACAATGGAGGTGAATATTGAAGAAAGGAGTTTGATGATTATTGTTCATGCCATGGGATTCGTAGAGAGAAGACAGTTCCAAGAAACACCACAAGAAAATGGTGTGTCAGAAAGGATGAACATGAAAATCATGGAGCGTGCAAGGAGTATGAGATTGCATGTTGGTTTTCTCTTACAGTTCTGGGCAGATGCTGTAGATACTGTTGTTTACTTAATATACATAGGACCTTCAAGTTATTTGGATGGTGGAATTTCAGAGGAGGAATGGATAGGTAAAAAGGTAAACTATTCTTTTTTGAAGAATTTCGGTTGTGAAGCATTTGTCCATATTGATAAAGAAAATAGAACAAAGCTTGAGACAAAATCTAAGAAGTGTACCTTTATTGGATATAGTGTTAATGATTTTGGTTATCGCTTATGGGAT
Organism: Picea mariana; assembly: GCA_032191745.1. NCBI lineage: Eukaryota > Viridiplantae > Streptophyta > Pinopsida > Pinales > Pinaceae > Picea > Picea mariana. The sequence continues at coordinate 67,172 of JASDQU010502215.1, read as the reverse complement.
TATGGAAATCACAAAATCATTAGGAGTAGAGATGTGATATTCAATGAGAAGGTCATGTACAAAGATCAGTTGGAGGGAAAGATACGATAAAAAGAAAAACTAGAATACACAGTGCTTGATGAGATCACTGAAAAAGAAATTCCAAAGGAACCAGAAAATGAAAATGTACAAAAACAGGAGAAGAAGGTACCTCAAACTCCTTCAAGTGTTGTTAGAATATCTACTAGGTTAAGTAGACCCCCTGAAAGATACTCTCCTTCATTGTATTATTTATTGTTGACTGATTCTGGTGAATTAGAATGTTATGAAGAGGTAATGCAGGTAGACACCAAAAAGAAGTGGGAGCAAGGAATGAAAGAGGAAATGGATTCCCTGGTAAATAACCAGACTTGAGATTTGGTTCAATTGCCTGTAGGAAAAATAGCGTTACAAAATAAATGGGTTTACAAGTTGAAGGAAGAATATGGAG
>JASDQU010502215.1:28670-49802 GCA_032191745.1 Picea mariana | reverse complement strand
TCTTCTGCCATTGAGGGTTTCTTGGGTGTGCGAGAATGATTGTCTTCAAGAGAGACAAGATCGAGACCCAAATTGTTATACTTGGACCTCATCGGGGACATGCACTGAAAAACGATCAAGAGCAACCTTCTCTGATACAATTGATCCAGATTATTTTCGACACGAAATGAGAGCGGAGATATAATAAAGAAATGCACAGAGATATCGCAGATATTCAATAATATAATAAAAATGTATCAGAGATACAACCATAAACACAAATATACAGTAATACATGGTTTCTATTAATGAAAGGAATGTACAGAGACTATAAAAATACAGAGTGAAAGACTCCCTAGAATGGTGGCAACTTATCTCTGAGAAGAGATGTGACAGCTACTCGCATTCACAAGAAGATGATTACAATGAGGCTCAGAAGGCCTTTTTACAAAAACCAGGAATGCCAAAAACTCTATACATCCAAAAACTTAACCCTAGAAGATGAAGCGCCAAAAGTCATGTGGGCCCCGTTTGGGTAAGTTAATGCATTAACTTCTCGGGGTCATAACTTTTGCATACGATCTCCGTTTTAGGTGTATGATAGCCCGTTTGAAAGGTATCATCAAGGAGATTCTTTTTCAAGCCTCAAATATGCCATAGGATATCATTAAGAACCTCTATCTCAAAAAACCTTCATTTGGACCCTCAAATTGGCCCCAGAAGTTAAAAACTGCTAAAAATAGTAAATTGCCAAAATTGCAAGAAAACTGTTTTGGGCCAGTTGAAAAAGGTGGGTGGCCACCGATATTCACATGGATCAATCCTCCCTCCTTAGGAAGCAATGGTATCCATTACGTTGAGTTCCCTGGGGAGAGGGAAAAGCATTTTCTGAATCTGCATCTCCGTGAGATGCTTGCCTTGCTAGAGACGTCGCGCTGCTCAGTTTGTGGAAGTTTGTCATGAACCTGTTGGGGCTAAGTCTATTCAACAAGTCGAGATACATGAGAGGACGGTGTGCAGAAGGAATCTTTGCACTTTTTTGCAGCCTTTTCGACCTTCTTCTGTTGGATAGAAGGTGCTTGGGGCAAGGCTATAGTGGTTGCAATATCCTTTTGTTCTCCTTTTGAACAGATTGTGAAGAAGCTGAATTTTGCGATATGAGATACCACCTTGTAGCACTTTTTAGGTGGAACAATATTTGGAACTACTTCTGGTATTCTGTAGAGATGACCCCCCAAAGTAACAATGACACTACGAGGTCTAGACTCATAAACAACATGGCATCTTCACATATATGGTTGGCCCAAGAGCACATCATAGACATCCAGTGGGGCAACATCACATAATACCTCATCTTTGAAGGGTTGGATGCCGTATGATAATTCACACTGTTGGCTAACACAGAGATCTCGTCCTTGGCAAAGCCACCCGATGTTGTATGGTTGTGGATGTGGTGTTGTCGACAATACCAACTATTTGATGACCTCTGCTGAGATGAGGTTCTTCTGACTTCCGCTATCAACAATAAAATGCAGAGGGGTCCCCTTCACCCACATCTATGAATGAAAATGGCACTCCCCCTCTTCAGGATCTGTTGGTTCTTCTGGTTGAATTGTTGCGGTCGCGACAATAGCAGTAGGGTCTGCGTCAATGATCTGTCTTTTACCAGTATTTTCAGAATCAGATTTTGAATCAGGGTTCGGCTCCTTGTCTTTGATCTTGGCCACCAATGACTGTTTTGAGAAACATTCATCGGTGTTGTGCTAGGGGATTTTGTGGAAATCACACGATTTTCCGGTGTCCTTCTTTGTCTTCCCGTGACCCTTCTTTTCCTGTGGCTTGGACGGGTTTTTAGGAGACTGTTTGTTAGGACTGTCTTTATCAATATTTGGTTGTTGCGGATTTGTAAACCTGAACTCCCGTTTGTTCTGGTGCTTAAATTTTTTCTCAATTTTAACAACATATCGATAAGCAGCACTGAGTGATGAGATTTCTAGAAAATCCATTTCCGTTTGGATGTATATGGGTAGAGCCCCACAGTATTTTAGAACCAAATGTTGTTCGAAGTCTTTGATACCCATCTTGGTGCACAAGGTATGGAAGGTATTGGTGAAATTCGGAACTGCTTGGCCCCTCTGTTGCCGCAGTGTGGTCCATCTCATGTATTGTTCCTCATAGTTTCCAACAGGGTAATACTATTCCTTTACCACATCCACAAAAAAATCCCAAGTGGGCTCGACCCCATATATTCCAGACTCCTCTGTGGAACTTTTCTCCTAGTAAGTTTCCCACCAATGTTTGACATGAGGGAGAGCCTTAAGGAGTGTGAAGGTGGTATTTTCTCTGTTGAAAAAATTGTGAATAGAGAAATAACCTTCTAGCATATTTAACCATTTGTCTAGGGCTTCTGCATCTATCTATCCTTAAAATACAAGAATATCAAAATTAACTTGTACCTTGAAAGGGGAGGTGATTCCAAAGTGACCGCTTGATGAATATGCGCTTATTTCTATTAGCAGGCATTGAAGGATGTGGGAAAAATTCTCTATCATTTCGTCCCTCTGTTGCGTGAGAGGTTGCTCAAGCAACAAACTGATAGGATCGTCTTCTCCGTCATTTTTCTTTTCTTCCACCATTGAGGGTTTCTTGGGTGTACGAGAGCGATTTTATTCAAGAGAGACAAGCTGGAGACCCAAATTTTTATACTTAGACCTCGTCGGAAACATGCACTGAAAAATGATCAAGAGCAGCCTGCTCTGATACCACTGATCCAGATTATTTTCGACACGAAATGAGAGCGGAGATATAATAAAGAAATGTACAGAGATGTCGCAGATATTCAATAATATAACAAAAATGAATCAGAGATATAACCATAAACACAGATATACAGTAATATATGATTTCTATTAATGAAAGAAATGTACAGAGACTGTAAAAATACATAGTGAAAGACTTGCTAGAATGGTGGCAGCTTATCTTTGAGAAGAGATGTGACGACTACTCGCATTCACAAGAAGATGATTACAATGAGGCTTTGAAGGTCTTTAAAAAAAAAACAGGAATGCCAAAAACTCTAGACATCGAAAAACCTAACCCTAGGAGATGAAGCGCCAAAAGTCATGTGGGCCCTGTCTGAGTAAGTTAGTGCATTAACTTTTCGGGGTCGTAACTTTTGCATATGATTTCCGTTTTAGGAGTATGATAGCTCGTTGGAAAGGTATAGTCGAGGAGATTCATTTTGGTGATGCAACTATGTTGTAGGCAATCATTGAGAACCTTGATCTTGAAAAACCTTCATTTGGGCCCTCAAATTGGCCCCAGAAGTTAAAAATTGCTAAAACTAGTAAATTTTCAAAATTGCCAAAAAACTATTTTGGGCCAGTCGGAAAAGGTGGGTGGGCACTGATATCCACCTAGATCAATCCTCCCTCCTTAGGAAGAAATGGTCTCCATTGTGTTGATTTTCTGGGGGAGAGGGAAAAGCATTCGCTGAATCTACATCTCGGTGAGTTGCTTGCCTTGTTGGAGACGTCGCACTGCTCAGTTTGTGAAAGTATTTCATGAACCTATTGGGGCTGAGGCTGTTCAACAAGTCGAGATACATGAGATGACGGTGTGCAGAAGGAATATTTTCTCTTTTTTGCAGCCTTGTCGACCTGCTTCTGTTGGATAGAAGGTGCTTGGGGAAAGGCTGTAGTGGTTGCAGTGTCCTTTTGTTCTCCTTTTGAACAGATTGTGAATAAGCTGAATTTTGCAGTATGAGATACTAGCTTGCAGTGATTTTTAGGTGGAACAATAGTCGGAACTACCTCTGGTATTCTGTAGAGATGACCCCCCAAAGTAACAATGACACTACGGGGTCAAGACTCATAAACAACATGGTGTCTCCACATATATGGTTGGCCCAAGAGAACATCACAGACATCTAGTGGGGAAACATCACATAATACCTCATCCTTGAAGGGTTGGATGCCGAATGATAATCAACACTGTTGGCTGACACAGATATCTTTTCCTTGGCGAAGCCACCCGATGTTGTATGGTTGCGGGTGTGGTGTTGTTAAAATTCCCAACTGTTTGACGACCTCTGCTGAGATGAGGTTCTTCTGGCTTCCGCTATCAACAATAAAATGCAGCGAGGTCCCCTTTACCCACATCTGTGAATGAAAAATGTGCTCCTCCTCTTTAGGATCTGTTGGTTCTTCTGGTTGAATTGTTGCGGTCGCGACAATAGCAGTAGGGTCTGCGTTAATGATTTGTCCTTTACCAATATTTTCAGAATCAGATTCCAAATCAGGGTTCAGCTCCTTGTCTTTGATCTCGACCACCAATGACTATTTTGAGTGACATTTATCGGTGTTTTTCCAGGGGATTTTGTGGAAATCACACCATTTTCCGGTGTCCTTTTTTGTCTTCCCGTGACCCTTCTTTTCCTGTGGCTTGGACGGGTTTTCAGGAGACTGTTTGTTAGGACTGTCTTTATCAAAATTTGGTTGTTGTGTATTTGCAGAACCAAACTCCCATTTGTTATGGTGCTTAAATGTTTTCTTGATTTTAATAATATATCGATAAGCAGCACCGAGTGATGAGATTTCCAGAAAATCCATTTCAATTTGGATGTATTTGTGTAGAGCCCCACGATATTTCAGAACCAAATGTCATTCGGAGTCTTTGATACCCAGCTTGGTGTGCAAGGTATTTCCGGTATTGGTGAAATCTGGAACTGTTTGGCCCCTCTCTTTCCACAGTGTGGTCCATCTCATGTACTGGTCCTCATAGTTTCCAACAGGGTAATATTGTTCCTTTACCACATCCACAAAATAATCCCAAGTGGGTTCGACCCCATATATTCCAGACTCCTCTGTGGAAATTTTCTCCCAGTAAGTTTCCCACCAATGTTTGACATGAGGGAGAGCCTTAAGGAGTGCGAAGGTGATCTTTTCTCTGTCAGAAAAATTGTGAACAAAAAATAACCTTCTAGCAGATTTAACCATTTGTCTAGGGCTTCTGCATCTATCTGTCCTTCAAATACCACTGATCTATATTATTTTGGCACGAAATGAGAGTGGAGATATAATAAATAAATGCACAGAGATATCGCAGATATTGAATAATATAACAGAAATGTATCAGAGATACAACCATAAACACAGATATACAGTAATAGATGATTTCTATTAATGAAAGAAATGTACAGAGACTGTAAAAATACAGAGTGAAAGACTCGCTAGAATGGTGGCAACTTATCTCTGAGAAGAGATGTGACGACTATTCGCATTCGCAAGAAGATGATTACAATGAGGCTCTAAAGGTATTTGTACAAAAAACAAGAATGTCAAAATCTCTAGACATCCAAAAACCTTACCCTAGGAGATGAAGTGCCAAAAGTCATGTGGGCCCCATTTGAGTAAGTTAGTGCATTAACTTCCCAGGGTTGTTTTAGGCGTATGATAGCCCGTTGGAAAGGTATCATCGAGGAGATTTATTTTGGGGCCTTAACTATGTCATGGGATATCATTGAGAACCTGTATCTTGAAAAACCTTCATTTTGGCCCTCAAATTGGCCCCGGAAGTTAAAAATTGCTAAAAATAGGAAATTGTCAAAATTGCCAGAAAACTGTTTTGGGCTAGTCGAAAATGGTGGGTGGCCACCGATATCCACCTGGATCAATCATCCCTCCTTAGGAAGCAATGGTATCCATTGTGTTGAGTTCCTAGGGGAGAGGGAAAAATGTTTGCTGAATCTACATCTCGATGAGTTGCTTGCCTTGTTGGAGACGTCACATTGCTCAGTTTGTGGAAGTGTGTCAAGAACCTGTTGGGGCTGAGGTTGTTCAACAAGTCAAGATACATGAGAGGATGGTGTGCTGAAGGAATCTTTACATTTTGTTGCAGCCTTTTTGAACTTATTCTGTTGGATAAATGGTGCTTGGGGCAAGGCTATAGTGGTTGTAGTGTCATTTTTTTCTCCTTCTGAATAGATTGTGAAGAAGCTAAATTTTGCAGTATGAGATACTACCTTGCAACACTTTTTAAGTGAAACAATAGTCGGAACTACCTCTGGTATTTTGTAGAGATTACGCCCCAAAGTAACAATGACACTACGGGGTCGAGACTCATTAAACAACATGGCATCTCCACATATATGGTTGGCCCAAGATTACATCACAGACATCCAGTGGGGAAGCATCACATAATACCTCATCCTTGAAGGGTTGGATGCCGTATGATAATCGACACTGTTGGCTTACACAAAGATTTCGTCCTTGGCGAAGCCACCCGATGTTGTATGGTTGCGGGTGTGGTGTTGTCAAAAATCTCAACTGTTTGATGACCTCTATTGAGATGAGGTTCTTCTGGCTTCCACTATCAACAATAAAATGCAGCAGTGTCCTATTCACCCACTTTTGTGAATGAAAAAGGCGCTCCCCCTCTTCAGGATCTGTTGGTTCTTCTAGTTGAATTGTTGCGGTTGCGACAATAGCAATAGGGTCTGCATCAATGATCTGTCCTTTACCAGTATTTTCAGAATTAGATTCTGAATCAGGGTTCGGCTCCTTGTCTTTGATCTCATCCACCAATGACTGTTTTGAGAGAAATTCATCGGTGTTGTGCCAGTGGCTTTTGTGGAAATCACACCATTTTCCAGTGTCATTCTTTGTCTTCCCGTGACCCTTCTTTTCCTGTGGCTTGGACGGGTTTTCGGGAGACTGTTTGTTAGGATTGTCTTTATCAAACTTTGGTTGTTGCGGATTTGCAGACCCAAACTCCTGTTTGTTCTGGTGCTTAAATGTTTTCTCGATTTTAACAACATATCGATAAGCAGCACCGAGTGATGAGATTTCTAGAAAATCCATTTTAGTTTGGATGTATTTGTGTGGAGCCCCACGGTATTTCAGAACCAAATGTTGTTCAGAGTCTTTGATACCCAACTTGGTGCGCAAGGTATGGAAGGTATTGGTGAACTTCATAACTGTTTGGCCCCTCTTTTGCCGCAGTTTGGTCCATCTCATGTACTGGTTCTCATAGTTGCCAACAGGGTAATACTGTTCCTTTACCACATCCACAAAAAATCCCAATTGGGCTCGACCCCATATATCCAGACTCCTCTGTGGAAATTTTCTCCCAGTAAGTTTCCCACCAATGTTTGACATGAGGGAGAGCCTTAAGGAGTGCAAAGGTGATCTTTTCTCTGTCAAAAAAATTGTGAACAAAGAAATAACCTTCTAGCAGATTTAACCATTTGTCTAGGGCTTCTGCATCTATCTATCCTTCAAATACAGGAATATCAAAATTAACTTGTACCTTGAAAGGCGAGGTGCTTCCAAAGTGGCCGCTTGATGAAGGTGTGCCTGTTTCTGTTGGCAGGCGTTGAAGGATGTGGGAAAAATTCTCCATCATTTTGTCCCTCTGTTGCGTGAGAGCTTGCTCAAGCAACAAACTGATAGGATCGTTTGCTCCATCATTTTTATTTTCTTCTACCATTGAGGGTTTCTTGGGTGTGCGAGAGCGATTGTATTCAAGAGAGATAAGCTCGACACCCAACTTGTTATACTGGGACCTCTTCAGGGACATGCACTGAAAAACGATCAAGAGCAGCTTGCTCTGATACTACCGATCCAGATTATTTTCGGCACGAAATGTGAGCGGAGATATAATAAAGAAATGCACAGAGATATCGCAGATATTCAATAATATAACATAAATGTATCTGAGATACAACCATAAACACAGATATACATCAATACACGATTTCTATTAATGAAAGAAATGTACAAAGACTGTAAAAATACAGAGTGAAAGACTCGCTAGAATGGTGGCAACTTATCTCTGAGAAGAGATGTGACGGCTACTCGCATTCACAAGAATATGATTACATTGAGGCTCTGAAGGCATTTTACAACAAACAAGAATGCCAAAAACTAAAACCTAACCCTAGGAGATGAAGCACCAAAAGTCATGTGGGCCCCATTTGGGTAAGTTAGTGCATCAACTTCCCGAGGTTGTAACTTTTGCATACGATCTCCGTTTTAGGTGTATGATAGCCCGTTGGAAAGGTATCGTCGAGGAGATTCATTTTTGGGGCCTCAAATAATCCCTAAGCTATCATCAAGAACCTCAATCTTGAAAAAAATTCATATGGGCCCTCAAATTGGCCCCAGAAGTTAAAAACTGCTAAAAATAGTAAATTGCCAAAATTACCAGAAAACTGTTTTGGGCCAGTCGGAAAAGGTGGGTGGCCATCGATATCCACCTGGATAAATCCTCCCTCCTTAGGAAGAAATGGTATCCATTGCATTGAGTTCCTGGGGGAGAGGAAAAATCATTTGCTGAATCTGCATCTCAGTGAGCTGCTTGCCTTGCTGGAGACATCACACTGCTTAGTTTGTGGAAGTCTTTCATGAACCTGTTGGGGTTGAGGCTATTCAACAAGTTGATATAGATGATAATACGGGGTGCAGAAGGAATCTTTGTGCTTTTCTGCATCTTTGTCGACCTTCTTTTGTTGGATAGAAGGTGCTTGGGGCAAGGCTGTAGTGGTTGCAGTGTCCTTTTGTTCTCCTTTTGAACAGATTGTGAAGAAGCTGAATTTTGCAGTATGAGATACTACCTTGCAACACTTTTTAGGTAGAACAGTAGTCGGAACTACCTCTGGTATTCTGTAGAGATGAACCCTTAAAGTAACAATGACACTATGGGGTTGAGACTCATAAACATCATGGCGTCTCCACATATAAGGTTGGCCCAAGAGCACATCATAGACATCCAGTGGAGAAACATCACACAATACCTCACCCTTGAAGGGTTGGATGTCGTATGATAATCGACATTGTTGGCTGACACAGAGATCTCGTCCTTGGCGAATCCACCCGATGTTGTATGGTTGTGGGTGTGGTGTTCTCGACAATCCCAACTATTTGACGACCTCTGCTGAGATGAGGTTCTTATGGCTTCCGCTATCAACAATAAAATACAGCGGGGTCCCCTTCACCCACATATGTGAATGAAAAAGGTGCTCTCCCTCTTCAGGATTTGTTGGCTCTTCTGGTTGAATTACTGTGGTCATGACAATAGCAGTAGGGTCTACGTCAATGATCTGTCCTTTACCAATATTTTCAGAATCAGATTCCAAATCAGGGTTTGGCTCCTTATCTTTGATTTTGGCCAACAATGACTATTTTGAGCGACATTCATCATTGTTGTGCTAGGGGATTTTGTGGAAATCACACCATTTTTTGGTGTCATTCTTTGTCTTCCCGTGACCGTTCTTTTCCTATGGCTTGGACAGGTTTTCGAGAGACTGTTTGTTAGGACTATCTTTATCAAACTTTGGTTGTTGCGGATTTGAAGACCTGAACCCCTGTTTGTTCTGTTGCTTAAATTTTTTCTCGATTTTAACAACATATCGATAAGCAACACCGAGTGTTGAGACTTCCAGAAAATCCATTTTAGTTTGGATGTATCTGTGTAGAGCCCCATGGTATTTTAGAACCAAATGTTGTTCAGAGTCTTTGATACATAACTTAGTGCGCAAGGTATGGAAGGTATTGGTGAAATACATAACTTCTTGGTCCCTCTCTTGCCACAGTGTGGTCTATCTCATGTACTGGTCCTCATAGTTGCCAACAGGGTAATACTATTCCTTTACCGCATCCACAAAAAAATCCCAAGTGGGCTCGGCCCCATATATTACAGACTCCTCTGTGGAAATTTTCTCCCAGTAAGTTTCCCACCAATGTTTGACATGAGGGAGAGCCTTAAGGAGTGCGAAGGTGATCTTTTCTCTGTCAGAAAAATTGTGAATAGAGAAATAAACTTCTAGCAGATTTATCCATTTGTCTAGGGCTTCTGCATCTATCTGTCCTTCAAATACAGGAATATCAAAATTAACTTGTACCTTGAAAGTAGAGGTGCTTCCAAAGTGGTCGCTTGATGAAGATGTGCTTGTTGCTATTGGCAGGCGTTGAAGGATGTGGGAAAAATTCTCCATCATTTCGTCCCTTTGTCGCGTGAGAGCTTGCTCAAGCAACAGGCAGATAGAATTGTCTGCTATGTCATTTTTCTTTTCTTCTGCCATTGAGGGTTTCTTGGGTGTGTGAGAGCGATTGTCTTCAAGAGAGACAAGCTTGAGACCCAACTTGTTATACTCAGACCTCATCGGGAACATGCACTGAAAAACGATCAAGAGCAGCCTACTCTGATACCACTGATCCAGATTATTTTTGGCATGAAATGAGAGCGGAGATATAATAAAGAAATGCACAGAGATATCACAGATATTGAGTAATATAACAGAAATGTATGAGAGATACAACCATAAACACAGATATACAATAATACAGGATTTCTATGAATGAAAGAAATGTATAGAGACTATAAAAATATAGAGTGAAAGATTCGCTAGAATGGTGGCAACTTATCTCTGAGAAGAGATGTGTCGGCTACTCGCATTCGCAAGAAGATGATTACAATGAAGCTCTAAAGGCCTTTTTACAAAAATCTGAAATGCCAAAAACTCTAGACATCCAAAAACCTAACCATAGGAGATGAAGCACCAAAAGTCATGTAGGCCCTGTTTGGGTAAGTTAGTCCATTAATTTCCCGGGGTTGTAACTTTTGCATATGATCTTTGTTTTAGGAGTATGATAGCCCGTTGGAAAGGTATCATCGAGGAGATTCATTTTGGGGCCTCAAATATGCCATAGGATATCATTGAGAATATCTATCTCAAACAACCTTCATTTGGGCCCTCAAATTGGCCCCGAAAGTTAAAAATTGCTAAAAATAGTAAATTGCCAAAATTGCCAAAATTGCCAGAAAACTGTTTTGGGCTAGCTGGAAAAGGTGGGTGGCTATCAATATCCACCTGGATCAATTTCCTATTCCATTATAAGAACTTTGTGGAATTTTTGAAAGACTAATCTTTTTTCTTTGATCAAATTACGAGTTTTTACTTTAGTTTCCGTTTTGCAATACAATGAAGCAAGTTGCGATCAACATTCCTTTTTTTCATGCTCTGGAGGAGAATAAACATTTTTAGCCCATTCCCTGAGAGAGGTTTTCACTACTCTCAGTTTTTTCTCACAAATAAAGATAGGGGAGTTGCAATCCACTTGCTCCATTATTCAGAGATTATTCCTACAATTGCTTGACCCTAGAGCCAAATCCTGATTGAACTGGAAAGGAATGGGGCCATAGTCTGGAGAATCCAACAACATAAGCACAATGGGTTTATGATCAGAGGCCGCCGAAGGAAGAATTTTAGAAAAAATTGAAATGTTATTGAAGATAAAGTTGCTATGAACTGAAAGCGATCTAGTCACGTTGCTATATGTCCCAATCCTATTACCTTGTTAGACCAATTACATTTCCCCTTAATTATATTTGTTAGACCAGTTGCATTTCCCCTTAATTATATTTGTTAGACCAATTTCATTTCCCCTTAATTGACTTGATATCCACTAGATCCCAATAAGATATTAATTCTTCCATTCTTTCTCAGAAGGGGTCTCTAACTGCACTCCCTCCCCTTTTCTCTATGATTGAGGGTTTACATTAAAATCTCCTACAATAATATGTTGTTTTAAAAGTATATCGAGCCTTTTAATGCATAAATATATTCCCCACAATTCATATTTTCCTTGTATATTATAGGCACATAAACATTTATGATGTTAAACTTTTCCCTATTTGTTGATGTGTGAAACTTGTCAATATCCAATGTTGGGTTTGATATGAAAGTTCCAGGTGCAAGAGGAGGTTATTCAGTAGAATGCATAGGCCTCTAGATGCACCTCTTGAACTAATTCCATGTCCTTCATAAATTTTCTATTATAAATTACATAGTTCTCCTTGTTTTCTATCTCCCCTCTATTCCTTCGTCGGTTTTCTTCCTGCCTTTTTGGGTAGCTTTTCTTCCATGTCATCCTCTTCCTTTTCTTCTTCGTCATTTTGTTGTTGAGTTTTTTTTCCGAGTAAGAATACCAGATGAATACATTGTCTTTTCTAGAAAATGGTCAAGCTTTTCTTGATGATATGATACATTTATTTATGTGTTAGGAGAGGGTAATGTCTTTATATTTTCCTCCACCATTTGCATTATAGGGGGAATCCTTGGATCCAATGAGGAAGCAACTAAAATATCTGAGAATGGAATACGATTTTTATTGAGATAGAATTTCGAACCTGCTCGACCTTCGAATTACTCTTCCTTCCTTTGGTCGATTTGGGGATTTGTTTTCCAATTCATGGGAGTGAATCTTGCTAGGTTTAGCTACATAAATTGCATATATGTATGCCCTAACCTTGAGGGTCTCAATTTACCTGTTGTTATTGATATTAGTTTAGGAGTCGTTAAGGGGTGGCTTGCTTCACATTCATTTTTATTAACTTTCTGCCATTGTTCTTCCTTCTCTTGTGCTGGTTGGTCCACTTAGATATTCTTTTGACAATGTTTCACAAAATGACCATATTCACGACAAGACTTGCATTTGAAAGAGAGTTTCTCATAATCCACAGTCTGTATGTGTCTTCAATTGTCCAAGGATAGTTGTATCACTTCAAGTAGGCCCTTTTCCATATCTACCCATTTTCCATATCTACTTCCATACATATGCAAGAACAAGTGAACATACCATCATTAAGTTCAAAGCTATCGATGTACTTGGCTAGGGTGTTTCCTATGCAACACATAGCATCCTAATTCTAATAGTGCAATGTGAGATGTAACAAACAAACCCACATTGAGATAGTTGATGGAACATCATGCTCTGGATTGAAATCTGGACTCCATCTATTCAAGAACATTCTCTTAGTATGGAAGAAATGAGCTCCATTTCAAGAGATAAGATCTTTGTCTTCTTTAGCCTCAAATAAAAAGGCATAAAAACCTCTTCAACAAAAATAATGGGCGAGCTTTCCTTTTAATAATACTTGCTAGTTCCATTGTACCTAAGTTGCCATGGCTCTTGGTGAAAGCCATATATCCCCATAAATTTTCCAACCATTTCTCTTTCAGCTAGGGCCAATGCCATATGTCGAGAAAATGAAGAAGGGAGGATAACATCAAGGATTTATTTGAGCTTCTTTACAAATATGGAGGGTTGGGGTTTTACCATCTTCCATTTTGCAGAAACTAGAGCTCAAAAAGTTGTAACTTAGCGACAATCACAAGGATTGAGCTCAGAGAGAGCATGTGCTTATGTATTGTTCACTTAATTAATTATTAATATAATGGAATATGTATATCTTAAATTAAAATATTAAAACTATTTTTGAGTGGTTAATTTAAAATAAAATATAAATATTATAAAGATAAAAATGAAATTTTATAATAGAATTGTTAGATTAATTTAAAACACCTTTTTAATAATATTACCTCTTCAAATATATTAAATTTAATTTTTAAAATATTTAATAAAATTAAATTTCATAATTTGTTTCCATGTTATAAAACCACGAGTAATATATTCATTAAAAGTTCAACATAATAATTTACTAGCATCTAAGTGGGGGAACGTGAATGTCTAAGTAATTTGAGGGAAGTTTTCATATTAATGTTAATGATTGGAATCATAAATATATTATGATTAAAATGATCTTATTTGAAATTGGTTCACTATTTTAATGATTGTATGTTTTGAAAAAAGAGAGTATGAATTATGTAAACACAAAAAACTGATATATATATATATATTCTAAGTTAAATTCTGTAATTAAATATTTGATATATATTCTAAGTTAAATTCTATAATTAAATATATGATCTTTAAGATATGATTTTATTTTAAATATGATAAAGACAATTAAATGATGATGGAATATAGAAATAACATGGTTTGGTGGATAAACAATTTAATAATAATATTCGTATTTATAGTTTTAAAAGTTATAAAATCATATAAATTTGTCATGAAATTTTATAATAAAATGTAAGATCTTTAAGATACAATGATCATGAATTTTGGTTTATGGAACTGTTGAGCACTCAACACACCCTAAAAATTCTTTGTCATTTTTTCATTTTTTGGGTACCACTTGATCTTTGAACTGTCTAATTCAATTTCATTTCTGAGAAATGTTCGGATTTGCTTATTATCTTGAATCTCATTAGCTTTTCAGGTCTGTTTTAACTTATAAAACCTCATGACTTAATAAATCCTTAACACTTGAATAAGAATCAAAAGCCAAAACACTTCACTCAACACATTCGATTTTGGCATCGGAAGGAATTCAAAGATGGAAAAGAATACTTGGGAAATCTCAGTCGTCAAGCGTCGATCTTCATCGGTATTGGAAAAAGGAAGTTTTTTTTTACGACAAGTATTGCATAAATATATCATCGATAGTCGATCCCCTTCGGCATCGATAGAAGACAAGAGGAATAGGAATTAACATAGAAAGAGAAGATATAGTTGATAGCCAATGCCCGACGCGCTTATCGGAACCAGGGAAAGCCTAAAAGGATTGTAAGCGGAATCATTTTGACCGCACTAAAATATACTCTCTATAATCGATCCCCGATGCGTTTTCAGCATCAGGACTTTTGTGAAGGATTTAATCTGAAGAAAAACATGTGATAGGTTTATTGTCGATCGTCGACCCTAGATACTTTTTGGCATCAACAAGACAAGGTTGGTTTTAGAACGCATAACCTAGGGAAAGTTCTGACTCTGGTTAATACACACGGATTAGGCCACCTGTCTTCAACGCCATGTGTCTTTTCCAAATCGGAGAACCGTACGGTCTAGTTATGCCACGAGTCATTTTTTTTGGTTCCCTAGGTCCAAGTCACACCTCCGAGTCAACTTTGCAACGACAACATTGTACAATGAGATTGATCAGCATTAGAGATTTTGCGAGGGACATCAATGAAAACGTTCATGCCGCATCCCCTATCCCCTATCCATCCACTGAGAAAGCGACACGATGGGACGTTTTAGCGTTGGATGTGATCAGATTTTGAGCATTTAAGGGTCTAATTAATACCAAATCCCGCATTAGTTGCTACCTCGTGTGCCAATCAAAGAGGTCATTTAAAATCCTCGATAGACCACATCACCCCCCGTGCCTCCGCCGTCGACCCACGATGAATTTAAGTTACAGAGATTCAGTGACAGATTTGTTTAAATTGCACTCATCACCCGAAGTGAATGGCTGATGCGACATGGTAAGTTCTTCACTGGTTTAAATTCTCTTGATTCGTTGTAAGCAGAATCATTCTGCGTGCAAGGAAATTTAGAAACATCTGGAGAAGTGAGACGAGTAATTCGAAAACTGCAGAGATCCCATGAGTATCAAATAACCAAGTTTAACAAGCTTTACAGGTATGTACCCAAGTCAATGAATTTTACATGTTTACACTTCATATATTTTTATCCAGTTTTGTTCTGTATACAGTCTATGAAGGTTTATTTTGATTGTAGGAACAATGCTTCCAAGAAATCCAACCACTAGATGATCACCAAGGGCGCTGAAGCTGAAAGAACCAGAGTTAGGTGAAGGCTCCTCTCCGGGTATTGTGAGACAATTGGAGTACACTCCAAGACCCGAACCTGTCATCAAAACAACGACGAAGAAGGTTTTTATTTATCCTCCAGCCTTTGGAGATTTAGAGGCAAGCATAGGGTCTAAGGCGACACTCTCACATTGGGGAGATATATTTAAAAAGATCAGTCGAGAAGAATACCCAAAATATATCCCACACAGTGACCAAGATGTGAGGGCGCTTGACGACAAGGTCTTTCCAAATATCCGATGGTCGTACCTGCACATGGTAGCAAGAAGAACCCCTATCTTTCCCTGTATAGAACTTTTGAAGTAGCTCATCAACCACACAAACACATAGAAGTGTTTAATCAAATATGATAACGGTGGGTGTGTCGGGGTGTTCCTTCCGGTAGAGGTCCAGAAATATTAGAAACTCCGAGACCCCGAGGAGCGGCTGAATACATAATTCATCATTAAGTTCTATGAGCGCCATGACACCAGCCAGGTGATGTCTTCATGCTAGAGGGAAGACAAGAAATACACCAACCAGAGCACTGGCTGGTACCACACGACCAACTTAAGGGAGGCATACATCTATTTGATGGCTCTCATCTGTCAATTATATGGAGAGGGATGCTCTATATTTTCAAAGGCATGGATTCCCTTAGCTTACACAGTGGCAATTTCAGGGAGTGACTTCAACTGGGGAGTGATCATTTCTAAGAAATTGAGCATCTTCCTACAACAGGCTCAGACGCCGAAGGAAGGAGAGACATTAGACTTCTACATGGCGTCATATTTACTTGATGTCATGTGCTCCATAAACGTTTTCTTTGGCATGAACCTGAGTTGGAACGTCGCAGAACTCATGGTCCACATATATTTCAGCATCCTATCGGAGAACAGGTACAAGAAATCTTACTCCCTCATTTGCGATGAATTCATCGCACATATTTATTTCATTCTTTTTAAGAAGGAATGCCCGAGATTATCGATTGCGGCCAAAAATATGATATCAAAGGTAGGCCACTGGTACCTGGAAAAGTACGACACTTACATCATGGTGTTCAAGGCCACTAGAGAACTGCATCTCCTACCAGTGCATGTACATGATTGGCTTGTAGTGAAAGAGATATGCTACCAGACCATCCTGCAAGGTTACAATACCACCCTGGTCAAGGACAAGAAGTGGGCGTTCATACCTTATGGTTTCCATGTAGGTTTCTATATGGTGAAGGACATGACTCAAGACAAACAAGAAGGGCTAAGACAACTAGAGTTCATATTCCAAACAGGTCGGTTCCTCAAGCACGATCTGAAGGGTTTGGTCTTGAAACATGTCATCGCTTATGACCAGAAAAGGAAAGCTATCGTGTAGAGAACCACTAAGAAGAGGAGGATCACTCTAGATCGCTCCATCCTCGTCACCATGGAGGAAAAGTTGATCAACAAAGAGCATGCCAAGACATCTAAGCTTATCGACGTAGGGATGGAAATCACATATGCCACCCTAGACAGAGAAAAAAAGGATGAAGAGGAGATGGATGCTGCTTTGAAAGAATTGGAACATTTGCGCCACTTAGCAAAATATTACTAGGACACCACATAGGTCACAGTGTTCCTAAGGAGCGAATTCAAGGAGGCCTACAACAAATCTACAGATGAAAGACACCTATTCACTGCAAGGATAACCGAGCTTCAATAAAACACCCTCATGGCACTAGAAACGTGAAAGGATATGGAGAGGTGGTACGAGAAAACACACCAATCCATGGAAATGATCGATTATATCAGCGCGGTGCAACAAGGTCGAGCTTCCTAAGAGAACGAAATCCGAGTGCTAAACGAAAGTAGCATCAGCTGCGTAAGGAAATCCACTGAATATTGGGTAAAAATGGCTCAAGAACCTCATCGAAAAATCCAAGAGAAATGGGTCGAGTGCGAGAAAATCTAAACCAAGATCAACCAGACAATGAGAGACATCGACCTCCCTGAATTTGGCACACTCAATGACTTTTTCGACTTGCATGACATAGTCAAATCACACATAGAATAAGACTCATCAAGGGCTACCGAAGTAGCAAAGGTAGCAGACATGGTGCTAGGACAGGTGCAATAGTTCATGGAGCACCCGATCAAATCTCGGGCCATGTTGCAACAGTTAAGTGCTAGATTAGTCAAGTATCAAGCATGAGCAATAGAGATAAGAGAGATTCTTTCAGCCCCAATGGAACAACATATATTACCATATGATAAAACATGCGAGGATCTCTTCATCAAGTGGTCGGAGTATGAGAGGAGTCATCCACTCAAATGAGACCATTTGACGACTCTGTGAAGACTGATAGAAGCAAGCGCCATGTGGTGAGTTTGTTTCACTTAGCTTCACTTTAATAGTTATTTTTAGTTAATAGTATGTTATAAATAGGAGGATCGACCTATTAGTCAAAGGTCGATGGTTGTTGCAAATGCCCTCATTTTTTGGATTTTGTAAAGAACTATTTCGGAGTTACCTTAACTGAGAAGTCTTGTTCAGGACCAAAGACAAGTTTGTGTTTTTTTTTTATCAAAAGTGTGTATGATTGGATGTAGAGACGAATTATTTCTGATTTCATCTCATGAATGGATGTTGTAACGAGTAAGAGCTTCTAAATCTATTGATAAGCTATCTGATTCAATGTTTTACAGTTCTTGTCTCTTATGATGAAAATTAAATCATTGTGTTATTTTGTGATTTATGATTGGAGTTAAGAGAATTGTTTTTCTTGCCATCGTTTATTTCATATGTGTTTTATTCTGATAATTACACCTCAGTCAATAATTGGAACACCATCAGGTTAATGTATTATTACTAGGCTTGTGGTAGAGATTTGTTGTCTGCATGCTAGAGTGAAAGGGTTATCCCAAGCTCAGCCTCTTCCAATAGTTAATATTTTTCCCATTTTGTTACCCAGTTCGTTTATACCAGATTTTATCTTGTATCGGCCCCACCTATAATAGAAAATACAAAAAAAAAAAAACGTCTGAACTGAAGGAGAAGCCTTAAAAAAAACCGTAAATCCCATCGATTAATTGGACGAATCGCAATATCTGGAGAACCATTCCACTATTAAACGCCGCAGAGTCTAATTGGGCCTTAGTGGAGGGTTTGGTTCCTATTGTTGAGTTAAATGGATTTAGGACACCTCAAAAGAAATGGCACTAGAAGGAGGGCCTGCAGAATGAATGGCTGATAATATTTTTCACATAGTATTTCACACAGCATGTAGATTCAAAATATCCCACATGCATGGATATTCATTCCCAAGACAACCCACACACGTTGAGTACTCCTAAAATGAGTAACTCGCCCCAGCATGAGGGAGAACATCTGTTCCCTGATATACCTTATGCTCTTCCTCACAAGGAATTGAACCAATTCAGAAGAATCACAAGATTTTACGCCCGACAGATCGGTGCACTGCCCTTAGCTCCGTTACTTCCTCGAAGAAAAAAAATAAGTAGACCATTGGTCAAGTCCCATGACTAGGTGTTCATGCACACATTATAAGACCTAATAGATTTATCCATCACCGAAATCGAACATCCTCTTAATCTGATCCCCGAAACACCGACTGGTAACTACTCTGAGCCCGATAAATTTTCTGAAGAGGAAGGGTTTAACTCAGAATGATATGAGGACATGGAAAATAACAATGACCATGATGAAGAAAGGGGAAAACCTCCTCATAATAATAAACCCTGGTTGGCCAGATATGCTTTGGCCATCCTTGGACGAGTACATAAGCTTCCCCGACATCCAGAGAAGTTGCTCCCTAAATTTGACCTTGAAACCTCAAGATTGTCTGAATACCATATCAAAAAGTTCATACTGGCTATCAGACTGATGAATGTTCAACATGAAGATGTGGTTTGTAGAAATTCCCCCTACACTTTCGAGAATTCAACCTCCATGTGGTATTTTAACTTACCTGTAGGATCCATAACTAGTTGGACTAAGTTTCAAAATAATTATTTAGAAAAATTTGTAGAAGATACCACTACAAGAGCTTTGATGGCTGAGTTGTTTGCCACCACCATGAGTTCAAAGGAAAGTGTTAAAGACTTCAATAAAAAATTTACCACCATCTTAAAAAAATTCCATCCAAAGCTAAACCTACTCAGGAGTTGAAAATCGAAGTATACGTTAATGTTCTCTCAACTTCTATTTCCATGTTTGTGAAAAGGGCTACCAAACCAACCTTAGCTGAGAATTTTGAAGAATCCAAAACGATAGAGTTCCAAATGAAGGGATGTAAAGAAGGCCATGTCTCATTAGTTAAAAAATAAGTTCAACCTCCTCCCAGGAGAAGAATACTGCTGACTATACCCCCAGGGAAACAAACAAAACAAGGTCTCGAAAAAGGAAGTGGGGACATAAAGGACCTACAACGCATGGTCAAGAAGTTGTCAAACGAAATGATAGACATGAAGAGAAGCACAGGGGAGGGAAACCAATGCCAGAGGCCCTATAAGCTTTTCTTTAAAATGAATCATCTTTTCAAAGCAATTGAACCTCCCCCAGTCAATTTAAACATCGATTTGGGAAATGTAGCATCCAACTCTCTTTGTACCTATCATCAAGAGAATCACTCTGAAAGGGACTACCCTCAATGGGTGCATGCCATGAATTTGATGGCCAATTGTTTTCTAGATGAAGTCTCTCTAACTAAACAATCAAGTGGCTCAACTATAGATATTGTCGATCAAGAAGAGGTTGATACACCAGAAGAAACATCCATGTTGATATGGGACCCTGATTTACCTATGCCTTCCGATGACCTATTTGAAGTTCAAGAACCACCCACATAAGTATTGGATGTACAAACACAAAGTAGGGGTCAATCTGTCTCAAACGACCTCACTACGACCCAAAATTCGGGAGGAAGACCAACTCTCGATCACCCGAAAGCACCTTTTGCTCCCCGAAGAAATCCTATAAACATCCATACGCGAGAATCACCCAAGCTAGACTACAACATAGTAGAAGACTTGAAAAAGTTGAAAGCAAATATATCGGTCATGGACATGTGTAGAATCCCTCAACAAAATGACTTTCTGTTACAAGCATTGAAATTAGTAGAAAACCCCACGACAAACACTGACCAAGGAGGAAATCTAACTCCCACAGATCTGAGAAATAAACCAACTGTGAACGCCTGCTCTGAAGATAAGAAGGGAAAACCTTTTGTCCCACCGCTTCTTTTGATGTTTGAAGTATTCAGCATAAACCTCCATAATTGTTTGGTTGACTCAGGAGCATCCTTCAATGTTATGCCATTGTCTATTTGCAAAAAATTAAACGCAGTCCCTCTTAAAAGCGATAAGCATGTTATACAACTAGACATAACCTAGATGAAGTTTATGGGAGAGCTCAAATATGTGATGATCAGAATAGCGACACACCCTAAATTTGTGCAAGTAATTGACATCATTGTAGTAGATATCCTAGAAGCTTATGGATTGTTATTAAGTCGAGACTGGTCTGAGAAGTTAAACGTATACTTTAGTATAGTCTGAGCTCACCTTTGGCTGCCCTTAAAGGAGCACACAAACATGATCAAGATCGATAGGGAAAGATATCTAAAACATACTGTCACCGACTTAGAAACCCTTAATGAA
>JASDQU010502215.1:7613-28499 GCA_032191745.1 Picea mariana | reverse complement strand
CAAAAATCACGAAACAAACAGGAAAGAAA
The DNA here is from genome assembly GCA_032191745.1 of Picea mariana. Classification (NCBI taxonomy): domain Eukaryota; kingdom Viridiplantae; phylum Streptophyta; class Pinopsida; order Pinales; family Pinaceae; genus Picea; species Picea mariana. The sequence continues at coordinate 28,470 of JASDQU010502215.1, read as the reverse complement.
GAGGAAAGTGACAAGAAAGAGGGAGATGATGGGTTTTGCCCACAAGTTTGGACCTTATACTTTGATGGCTCTAAATTGAAAGAAGGGTCAAGGGAAGGGTGCATCCTCATTCATCCAAAAGGTAAACGAAATTTTATGTCATGTAGACTAGAGTTCGAATAAACAAACAATACCGCCGAGTATGAATCTCTAGTACAAGGGATAAAGAAATCCATGGACTTGAGCGTTAAATAATTGAAGGTTTTCAGAGATTCTAAAATCATCGTTAGACAAGTAAAGAATACTATACATTGCAACTCTCCACGCCTAAAGAATTACCAACAAGAAGTGCACAGGATAATAGAACATTTTGAAGCCTTCAACATTACAATGATCCCCAGAACAAAGAACATTCTTGTTGATTCTCTGGCCACCATTGCCTCAAGGCTATCACCTCTAGAAGACTATGAAGCCTCCCAGTTCACTATGGATCTACTCTACAAACCGTCGATACCTAATAATATTTCGAATTGGAAGGTCTCTGAAGGAGATCGACTGATTATAAATTGTTTGACCAATTAGGATAATTTTAAAGACTTCGCTATTGTCGATGAAGTATTCTAGGAACAATCAACATAAATAGATCCTCAGACAGATCAACCGACTGATAAAACAAGGTCTCACACGATACCGAAAAGAATAGCCAATTTAGAAAACTTGTTTGACCTAAGAAAAATATTCAAAGGGTCAAAGAATGCAAAGACAAAGAGTTCTTTCCCCATGCACGAAACTATAAATTTAGGAACCCCAGAAAACCCAAACAATATAAATCTCGGCGAGACAATATCTAAAAGAGGAAAGGAAGGCTTATCTCAAACTTTTCAAAAAATATCAATATGTCTTTGCATGGTCCTACCGAGATCTGAAAACTTATGATACTCGTATCATTCAACACACTATCCCATTAAAACCCGAAGTGAAATCCTTCCAACAAAAGCTCCGAAAATACCACCCATCCCTGAAGCCTCTCATGTATCAGGAGTTAAAGAAACTACTAGATGCCAAGATTATTTTTCAAGTTAAACACTCTGCAAGGGTAGCAAATTTGGTTCCTATAAGGAAAAAGTCCGGGGAGATCCGCCTGTGCGTAGATTTCAAAAACCTCAATAGAGTTTCAGAAAAGGACAACTATTTAGTCCCACCAATGGAACAACTCTTGCAGATAGTGTCTGACTCTGATATTTTCTCCCTGCTAGACGGTTTCTCAGGTTACAACTGTCAGTGTTTCATGGAAACCTGCACAGGAGATCTAGCTAAAGCATGCACAAACAAAGCTTATCAAGAAAAGGAAGAGAGATAGACAATGAAGAATGAGAATCAATGTCTATTATTATCTTATCAATGAGTGAGTGATCTTCACTCATATAGGCAATGGCATCCTATAATTAGGAATGCATGCATAATAGTGATGGTCTAATATTAGAAAGTCTAAATTAGAACTAGTCAGTTAACTCCCAATGAACTAGTGTTACTCCCATTGAACTAGTGTATCAAAAATAGAAATTTCTCCAACACCCCCCTTGAGCATCACTATGGAGTAAAAAATGAGTCCTGACTACTAGGCCATTTTAGGTACTCATGTAAAATGCAACTAATGAACACTGAATAAAAATGAGGAAAGAGGGAAAACCACATGGGAACAAAACCCCCCTCAAAGGACAATATATCAAAAGAAGAAAAGACAGTTGCTAGGCAACTGTGTTTTTCACTACAAGACGATCCCGCAAAGTCTGAAACTTCTTTTTAGTGAATGTATCAGTGAATATGTCAACAGTCTGTTCATAGGAATGACATAATTGCAAATCAATGATCCTTTTATGTACTAAATCTCTGATGAAATGCATGTGGACCTCAATGTGTTTGGTTCGTTGTTGTTGTACTTGATCTCTGCAAAATATCAGTGTACTCTGATTGTCACACCATATGGTACCCGAATGTGAACTTGCGATCTGTGCTATCACCAGTTTAATATGAATCTATGAAGCATATGAGATCTAATGCACAACCAACTGCATAGTGAATCCCATAACTCATGGTGCCTTGAACATATCTGAGGATGCGCTTAGCAGCCTTCCAGTGTAGATCATGGGGTTCCTGCATGTATCTGGAAACTACTCCTACAACATGTGAGATATCTGGACAGGTGTGGGTGAGATAAAAAAGACTCCCCACAAATTGTCGATACAAACTACTGTCCACTAATGGTGTATCTCTGCCATCCTCAAGTATGATCCTAGATAAGAAGGGTGTAGGTGCATACTTACAGTCTATCATGTGGAATCTATCCAGAAGATCCCTGACATACTTAGCCTGAGAAATTTTGAAGCCAAAAGCATCCTAACTGATCTCAAGACCAAGAAAAAAGTGCAGTGGACCTGTGTACGTCATAAAGAACCTATAATGCAAAATATCTTTGACCAAAGCAATGGCTGAAGCAGAGCTACCAGTGATCAAAAGATCATCAACATAGAGTACTAATATCATCACATAGTCAGTAGTCCTCAACATGTAAACATTGAAATCATATTTACATCTAACAAAATCATGTGAAAGTAAGTAAGAATCCATCTTTGCATACCATGCTCTACATGCCTGCTTGAGGCCATAGAGAGACTTTTTCATTCTGCATACTAAGTATGAGTTCTGAATGAACCCTTGTGGCTGCTCCATGTAGATCTCCTCTGAAAGGTCACCATGAATAAAAACATTCTTCACATCCATCTGGTGAACTTCCCATTCTTTATTTGCTGCAATGGCAAGAGCCAAGCAAATGGAGTCCATCTTTGCTATAGGATAAAAGGTCTCATCATAATCTATCCCATGAATCTGCTGAAATCCTTTTGCAACTAATCTAGCTTTGTACCTGCTCACCTGACCATCTACTGCTCTCTTAGTCTTGTAGACCCATTTGCATATGACAAGTTTCCTCCCTGGTGGAAGTGGAACCAGATCCCAAGTCTGATTCTTTAGAAGAGAATCATGCTCCTCGTGCATGGCTGCTTTCCATAGTGGATTGCCAACAACCTCACTGTAGGTATGTGGATCAAAAGATTGAACCATATAGCAATGCATGGGTATCGTTGGTTCAGAATCTGAAAATACATGAGAAGTATCCACATGCTGAGATCGAGTCCTCCTCGAATCCAATGGATCCCCTGCAAGGTTTCCCGTTGCCTGAAGTGTGGACTGTGCCCACTTAGGAATTTTCTGAAGCTATGATGTTGTCTCCTCATTTGGTTGTACTACCTTCTCATCTGCATGTACAAAATCCTTTGAATCTATGTCTGAATATGTAGCATCTGAGTGTCTAGAATCATCATCTCTGATGTCTGGAACTGATGAAAGCACAAGAGCCTCTGCATTTTGTACTAGAGATGCATGGAAAGAAATCTCCTCAAACTGAACATTGCACTCAATGATGAGCCAGTCTGTAGAGGGATCAATCAATCTGCACCCCTTCACATCATCTAGATATCCCTCAAAGATGCAAGGTGTGCTCTGTGGATCTAAGGATTTCCTCTTTTCAGAAGGAATATGAGCCCATGTATAGATCCAAAGATGTAGAAGTGCGTGACATCTGGTTTGTCACATGTCTAAGCCTCAAAAGGTGTCATATCCTCAACAAATCTGTGAGGTGATCTATTTTGTATGTAAGTAGCACAGTTAAGTGCCTCGGCCCAAAGCTTGGAAGGAAGTGATCTTGCATGCAACATGCAACTGGTCATCTCCTTGAGAGACCTATTTTTCCTTTCAACAACTCCATTTTGTTGTGGAGTGTATGGAACTGTGTGCTGCAACCGGATACCATTTTCACAAAAAAGATTCTGAACATCTTTGTTGATATACTCCCCCCCATTGTCTATACGGAGGATCTTGATTTTATTCCCAGTTTGTGTCTCTACTAGAGCTTTGAAGTCTTTGAGATGATAAAAAACTTCAGACTTTTGTCTGAGAAAATAAACCCAAGGCATTTTCCAATTTGTTCTAAAAAGACATCTGCCAGAATGGAAATTGGAGACATATACAGTGTATTCTGGTCCTAGCTTGGCCAATATTGTTAGAATAAGTTGTTTCTCTTGTGTAGACTTGTCAATATCACATTCACCCAAGCTCAAAATCAAAGATTTAAATTTAGTAAAGAAATCTTGTATATTATCAAAACTTTTAGGGTCTAAGGTATTCAACTCTACTTCAAGCATATGACCTCGCATCTCATCCTGCTTTCCAAAGAGTCCTTCTAGGGTGGTCCAGATCTCACTTGGAGTCTTGCATGCAGCAACATGAAACCATAAATAAGTGGATATTAACTCAAGAAGTAGTCTTGTGACCTCATCCTTACGGTTTGTCTATCTCATCTTCTCAATTGTTGATGTAGGTTATGTTTCTATCACTATCGTCAAATTATACAGTCCTTTTCTTTTGAGTTGGAATGTCGCCTTGGGATTCCAATCAAAATAATTTTATGGTGTGAGGATTACCACCAAGTTTGACTGTATAATAGTTGTTCTGTCCATCTCTCCCATTGTTTCTAAGAACCCCTAAAAATTTACTCTCAATCTGCAAGTGAAAAATTAAGAAATCATAGCAGAAAAGACAATTTAAGTGAAAATTCGTATCAGTTTCAAGAGATGATATTGCTGCTTACTTTCTGAGAAAACAGTAAAGAATCTTGCCAAACGGTTGAAAATCCACTTCCAAAATGGGTTGATTTACTTTCCACGCAGGCCGTTTCCTCAAAAACTTAATATTTTGGGAGCAATCACCACTGAAATGTACGACCACAGATTTGTATCAGTTTTAGAAGGCTATCTTGCGGCTTACTTTATGAGAAAATGATGAAGAATTTTGCCAAACGGTTGAAAACCCACTTCCAAAATGGGTTGATTTACTTATATTGTAGGCGGTTTCCTAAAAAACATAATATTTTGGGAGGAATAACTGCTAAAAGGTACGACCATGGATTTAGCTTGCCGAAACTCTGTTTTTCCTTATTCTTTGGCTTGTCTGACATGCTCCAAGCAACATAGCTCTGATACCATGTCAATGTTTCATGGAAACTTGCATAGGAGATCTAGCTAAAGCATGTACAAACAAATCTTATCAAGAAAAGGAAGAGAGATACCCAATGAATAATGTGAATCAATGTCTATTATTATCTTATCAATGAGTGAGTGATCTTCACTCATATAGGCAATGACATCCTATAATTAGGAATGCATGAATAATAGTGATGGTCTAATATTAGAAAGTCTAAAATAGAACTAGTCAGTTAACTCCCAATGAACTAGTGTTACTTCCACTGAACTAGTGTGTCGAAAATAGAAATTTCTCCAACAACAACTAGGTTTTAGTTTTAGAAGAAGACCGTTTGAAAACTACCTTCCGAACCAAGTGGGGAACCTTCGCTTATAAACGTATGCCCTTTGGGTTAATCAATGCGGGGGTAATCTTCCAAAGGGCCATGGACGTAGCATTTCGGGGACTAATCAACAAGTGTATAGTAGTCTATTTGAATGATGTAACTGTGTATTCAAAGAATAGAGAAGATCACATCTAACATTTAACCCAGATTTTTGAAAGGTGTAGGAAATACAATATATCCTTAAACCCTAAGAAAACTATTTTTAGTGTCTAGGAAGGTAAGTTGTTAGGCCACATTATATCTCAAGCAGGGATTCACATAGACCCATAAAGGATTAAGGCTATAGCTCAACTTCCATTACCTCACAACAAAAAGGCTATGCAATTATTCTTTGGAAAAATCAATTTTGTGGGGAAATTCACCCCCGATTTCGCTAAAACTATCAAACCCTTACAAAAAATGATTTGTAAAGATGTTGAATTTAAGTGGGATGATGAACGAAAGAGAGATTTCAACAATATTAAGACTGCAATATCTCAGGCTCCAGTGTTACGAAGTCTCGATTTCAACAAAGATTTCTTTCTCTACACTTTTGTCTCCGACCAATCGCTAGCTGCAGTATTGACTCAGAAGGATGATCACGAAAACAAGGCCTTGATATCATTCATGAGCACTAATCTCCAAGGGGCTGAACTAAATTAACCTTCTATATACAAGCAGACTTATGTTGTGTACAAGGCAGTAAAAAACATCAGATCTTACATCCTCAAGAACCATACCAAAGTCATAATGCCTCACCTTGCAGTCCAATCCCTATTCACTCAACAAGATATTGGGGAGAGAAGGGGAAACTGGATGACAATAGTCCAAGAATTTGATCTAGATATAAAACCTGCTAAACTGGTTAAGGGACATGGGTTATGCAAACTGGTAGCTGAAGCCTAGGACCAAGTAAATGACGATCCCAGGTTGGAGAATGAATTTGCGTTATGGTGTGGTGAAGATTCATACCTTTCCCTAGGGGAAGAGTCTTGGTACAAGAAACTGACTTATCTCTTGCATCGTGGGATTTGCCCAGAAAACCTAAACCCTAGGGAAATGAGAGCTCTCAGGTTAAAATCCGCACAGTATCGCCTCATAAATTCGGTACTCTTCCGTGTTAATTATGATGGGGTCCTTTTAAGATGTCTTGAACGTGAAGATGGAGGTAAAGTTATGAAATAGCTCCATGATGGTCCTGCCGGTGGAAATTTCACATGAAACACCATCGCTCATAAAATACTGAAAGCTGGCTATTATTGGCCTACTCTGTTCAGAGACGGTCACACATATGCTAGAAACTGTAAGACTTGTCAAATAAGCGCGGGGAGGGAGATGAGATCAATTGTCCCACTCCAACTGGTGGTCGTCCCTAGGCCATTTGAGAAATGGGGGTTAGATATCATTGGAGAAATTACACCAAGTTATTCAAAAAAACATAGGTACATACTAACTACCACAAATTATTTCACAAAATGGGAAGAAGCCATCCCTCTGACTCATGTAAATGAAAAGGTGGTGATCCAATTCATAGAACAACAACTGATCACAAGGTTCGGTCTACCCTCCATCCTTGTTTTTGATAACACAACTTACTTTTCTTCCACCTTATTAACAGAGTTTTCCCTAGACAAAGGAATTATAATCATATACTCTGCAAACTACTATCCACAGGGGAACGGAGTGGCATAATCAACCAATAAGAACCTAGTGAGGATATTGAAGAAAACAGTTGCAGACAACCAAAGAAATTGGCATAGTTCACTTCATAATGCTTTATGCGCTGATAGAGTTACACCCAAGGAAGCTAGAAGCTATAGGGAATTCCCCATACTTTCTAGTATATGGACAGGAAGCCATTCTCCCAAATGGGCTATATTTTCCATCTCTTCAACTTGCTCAGGATTCGAGAGGACAAACCTCATTAGTCATACAACAAAGAATTGATACCCTCCTCATGCTTGAAGAAGAAAGGGAGAAAACTAAATCAAAGTTCATAGCTCACCAACAGATAGTTAAGATGTGGTTTGATAAGCATAAGGCTAAATAGAAGAATTTTGAAGTAGGAGACTTAGTCCTAAAGTGGGACAAAGCAAATGAGCCTAAAGGAAAACATTCTAAGTTTAATAACTTATGACTCGGACCTTTCCAAGTGGTCGAGAAGATTGGGTTAGGCATGTATCGACTGCAGAATCTGAGGGGGGAACCTGATGCCCCCCTGGTGAATAGCCAAGCCCTGAAACAATATTTCCATTAAAAAAAAAATATTTTCTGTGTTCATGTTTTCACAATGTTTATTTTAGATATGTCGATTGAGAAATGCATTTGTTTTTGTTTTTATCTTTTGCTATTGTACTTCTATGCTTTTTAAGATTGTGTTTAGCAAGACAATGGTTGACCTCAAATCATGCGATATGAAGAACTTTTTTCCTAACTCATCGCTCACATACAACACAAGAAATGTTGGGGAACCTGCGGTTGTTTCGAGGGGTTCTCTATCTAACCTGCACATATGAAAAACTTTAGAGAAATGCAAAAGTGTCTGCCTGGTGGTCTGGTAAATCCTTAAGAGAAAGATGGTACGTTGGAAAGGACTACACGCACCTTAGAGACAGAGCTAGCAAAATTTCACCTTAACCATCTCATTTTTGCAGATAACAGATGTCCTCCTCTCCCACTCGCTTAGGGAATTTTGCCGAAATAAAATCTACTATATCAAATGAGTGCACAGTAGGTGAGGGTATGCAGATAACTCCACCGGGGCTATGGATGCTCACTGGTAGCGGAGCAATGTCTGTGACGTCGGAGTGATTCCGCTGGGGCTATGGACACTCGCTAGCAGCAGAGCAACATCGTAGCAAGTGAAAAAAGGGTAACTAAAGGCTTAGTGCCAGTGAATGTTTTAATAAACTCTTGTCAAAAGGGGGTGTGAGTTAGGGTTACATGAAATGAAGGTAAAATAAAGGTTGAAAACACCATAGGCAAGCCCAAACGCACCAACTAGGGAATTTCAAATGCAAGGATAAAGAGGCTCTGATAAAAAAAAAAACCCAGTTAATTTCTAACCCTCTTTTGCATCAGCCGAGCTCGAGGGAGGAACATAGATGTTGCTTTCACCCAGTAAGTCGTCATTTGTTGAGCACTAAACACACCCTAAAAAACCTTTGTCATTTTTTCTCTTTTTGGGTACCACTTGATCTTTGAACTGTTTGATTTGATTTCATTTTTGAGAAATGGTTGTCTTTGCTTATTATCTTGAATATCATTATCTTTTCAGTTCTGTTTGAACTTATAAAACCTCATGACTTAATAAATCCTTAATCCCTGAATAATAATCAAAAGCCAAAACAATTCACTCAACACATTCGATTTCGACATCAGAAGGAATTCAAAGATGAAAAAAAATACTTGGGAAATCTCAGCCACCGAGTGTCGATATTCATCAGTATCGACAAAATGAAGTTTTGTTTTACGATGATTATTGCATAAAGATATCTCCGATAGTCGATCCCTTCGACATTGGTAGAAGACGAGAGGAATAGGCGTTAGCATAGAAAAATAAGATATCGTCGATAGTCGATGCCCGATGCGCTTATCAGAATCGGGAAAAGCCTAAAAGGATTGTAAGCGGAATCATTCTGACCACGCTAAAAGATACTCTTGATCTTCGATCCCTGATGCGTTTTCATCATTGAGACTTTTGCGAAGGAGTTAATCTGAAGAAAAACACATATAGGATTATCGCTGATTGTCGACCCTGGATACTTTTCGGCAAGGCAAGGTTTTTTTTAGAACCCATAACCTAGGGAAAGTCCCGTCTCTAGTTAATACACACAGATCAAGCCACCTGTCTTCAACGCCACATGTCTTTGCCAGATCGAAGAATCGTATGGTCTAGTTTTTCCCCGAGTCAATTTTTTTTGGTTCTCTAGGTCCAAGTCACACCTCCGAGTCAACTTTGCCATGACATCATTGTACGATGAGATTGATCGGTGTCAGAGCTTTTGCGAGTGACATCAATGAAAACGTTCATGATGCATCCCCGATCCATCCACTGAGAAAGCGACACAATGGAACATTTTAGCATTGGATATGATCAAATTTTGAGCATTTAAGGGTCTAATTAATACCAAATACCGCATTAGTTGCTACTTCGCGCGCCAATCAAAGTGGACATTTAAAATACCTGATAGACCACATCACCTCCTGCACCTCCGCTATCAACCCACGATGAATTTAAGTTACAGATATTCGGCGACAGATTTGTTTAAATTGCACTCATCACCCAAATTGAATGGCTGATGAGACACAGTAAGTTCTTCACTGGTTTAAATTCTCTTGAGCCATTGTAAGTGGAATCATTCTGCATGCCAGGAAATTCAGAAGCATTTGGAGAAGCGAGATGAGTAATTCGAAAACTTCAAAGATCCCGTGAATATCAAATAACTAGGTTTAACAAGCTTTACATGTATGTACCCAAGTCGGTGAATTTTACATGTTTACACTTCATATATTTTTATCCGGTTTTGTTCTGTACATAGTCTCTGAAGGTTTATTTTGATTTTAGAAACAATGTCTCCAAGAAAGCCAAGCACTAGATGATCATCGAAGCTGAACGAACCAGAGTTAGGTGAAGGCTCCTCTCCGGGTGTCACAAGACAATTAAGGTACACTCCAAGACCGAAAACTGTCATCAAAACAACAACAAAGAAGGTTTTTATTCAACCTCCATCCTTTGGAGATACAGAGGCAAGAACATGGTCGAAGGTGACACTCTCACATTGGGGAGAGCTCTTTAAAAATATCAACCGGGAAGAATACCCATAATATATCCCACACAGTGACCCAGATATGAGGGCGCTTGACGACGAGGTGTTTATGAATATCCGACGGTCGTACCTACACATGGTAGCAAGCAAAACCTTCATCTTTCCCTGTATAGAACTTCTGAAGTGGCTCATTGACCACATGGACACACAAAATTGTTTAATCAACGATGATAACGGTGCGTGTGTCGGTGTGTTCCTTCCGGTAGAGGTCCAAAAATATTACAAACTCCGAGACCATGAGGAACGACTGAATACAGATTTCATCGTTAATTTCTACGAGTGCCATGACAGCAGCTGGGTGATGGATTCATGGTGGAGGGAAGACAAGAAATACACCAATTGGAGCACTGGCTGGTACCAAACGACCAACTTAAGGGAGCCATACATCTACTTGATGGCTCTCATCTGTTGATTATATGGAGAGTACTGCTCCAGATTTTCAGAGGCATGGATTCCCTTAGCTTACACGGTGGCAATTGCAGGGAGTGGCTTCAACTGGGGAGTGATCATTTCTAAGCAATTGAGCATCTACATACAACAGTCTCAGACATCGAAGGAAGGAGAGACACCAACCTTCTACATGGCGTCATATTTACTTGATGTCAAGTGCTCCATAAACATTTTCGTCGGCATGAACTTGAGTTGGCACGTCGCAGAAATCCCAATCCATGTATATTTCAGTATCCTATTGGAGAATAGGTACAAGAAATCTTACTCCCTCATCTTCGATGAATTCATCGCACATATTTATTTCATTCTTTTTAAGAAGGAATGTCCAATATTATCGGTTGCGGCCAAAAAGATGATATCAAAGGTAGGCCACTGGTACCTGGACGAGTGTGACACTTACATCAGGGTGTTCAGGGCCACCAGAGCACCACATCTCCTATCATCACATGTCCCTAACCGACTTGTAGTGGGAGAGATATGCTACCAGACCATCCTGCAAGGTTACAACGCCACCCTGGTCAAGAACAAGAAGCAGACGTTCATACCTTATGATTTCCATGTAGGTTTCTACATGAAGGACACATCTCAAGCCAAACAAGAAGGGCTAAGCCAACTAGAGTTCAAATTCCAGACAAGCCAGTTCTGCAAGAACGATCCGAATGCTCTGTTCTTGAAACATGCCATCACTTATGACCAGAAAATGAAAGCTATCGTGCAAAGAACCACTAAGAAGAGGAGGATCACTCTAGATTGCTCCATCCTCATCACCACAGAGAAAAATCTGATTAACACAGAGCATGCCAAGACATCCAAGCTTATCAACTCAGGGATGGCAATCACAGATGCCACCCTGGACAGAGAAAAAAGGGATGAAGAGGAGCTAGTTGTTACTTTGTAAGAATTGGAACATTTGCGCCACTTGGGAAAATATTACCAGGACACCACACAGGCTGCGGTGTTCCTAAGGAGCGAATTCAATGAGGCCTACAACAAATTTACAGATGAACAACACCTATTCACTGCAAGGATAGTCGAGCTTCAAGAAGACACCCTCATGGCACTGGCGACGTGCAAGGATATGGAGAGGTGGTACGAGAAATCACACTAAGACGTGGAAATGATCAACTATATCAATGTGGTGCAACAAGGCCGAGAGGCCGAAGAGGATGACTTCCGGGTGTTGAGCGAAAGTAGCATCGATCGCATAAGTAAATCGACCGAATATTGGGTAAAAATGGCTTAGGAACCTCATCGGGAAATCCAAGAGAAATGTGCTGAGTGTGAGAAAAGATGGACCAAGATCAATTGGGCAATGAGAGACATCGAACTCCCTGAATTTGGCACACCCGATAACTTTGTCAACTTGCATGACATAGTTAAATCACATGCCGAACAAGACTAATCATGGGCTGTCGAAGTAGCAAAGGTGACATGCATGGTGCCAAGATAGGTGCAATAGTTCAGGGAGCGCCCGATCAAATCTCGATCCATGTTGCAACAATTAAGTGCCAAAATAGTCAAGTATCGGGCACGAGTAGTAGAAATAAGAGAGATTATTTCGGCCCCAATGGAACAACATGGATTCTCGTATGCTAACACATGTGAGAATCTCTTCATAAAGTGGTTGGAGTATGAGTGGAGTCATCCACTCAAATGAGACCATTTGATGAATCTATGAAGACTAATAGAAGAAAGTGCCATGTGGCGAGTTTGTTTCACTTAGCTGCACTTTAATAGTTATTTTTAGTTAATAGTATGTTATAAATAGGAGGATCGATCTATTAGTCAAAGGTTGATGGTTGTTGCGAAGACCCTCATTTTTGGATTTTGTAAAGAACTATTTCAGAGTTGCCTTAATTGAGAAATCATGTTCAGGACCAAAGACAAGTTTATGTTTTTTTTATCAAAAGTGTGTATGATTGGATGTGGAGACAAATTATTTTTGATTTCATCTCATGAATGGATGTTGTAATGAGCAAGAGCTTTTAAATCTGTTGATAAATTATCTCATTTAATGTTTTACAGTTCTTGTCTCTTATGATGAAAATTAAATTGTTGTGTTATTATGTGATTGATGATTAGAGTTAAGAGAATTGTTTTTCTTGCCATCGTTTATTGCATACGTGTTTTCTTCTGATAATCGCACCTCAATCAGTAATTGGAACACCATCAGGTTAATGTATTATTACTAGGCTTGTGGTAGAGATTTGTTGTCTGCATGCTAGAGTGAAAGGGTTATCCCAAGCTCAACCTCCTCTAGTAGTTAAGTTTTTTCCCATTTTGTTACCTAGTTGATTTATATCGATTTTTATCTTGTATTGGTCCCACCTATAAGAGAAAATACAAAAAAGAGAACATTCGAACTGAAGGAGAAGCCTTCATAAGAAAACATAAAGCCCATCAATTAATTGGTCGGATCTCAAGATTTGGAGAACCAGTCCACTATTAAACGCTGCAGAGTCTAATTGGGCCTCGATGGCAGGTTTGGTTTTTGCTGTTAAAGAGAATTAGGACCCCTCCACAGGAACCTTATGAAAGGTAAAAATATTTAGTCAATTTCAAAATTTATTTCTATATTAAAAAAACTTTAAAATAAGTATTCTAAATTTTGATATTTTTTTATATATTTTTTTATTGTTTTATATAAAAATTAATTAAATAAAAATACACTTAATTAATTTTTTTATTTATTTTTATAAAAAATGTTAAAAGTGTGAAATATCATTAATTGATTTAAATTTAAATTTAAATATATCTTGTGAATGTGATAGGCAAGATATTTGATGTAATGAAATTTATTTCGCTTAATCACCATTAAAATTTAACACATCACTTAAAAGTTTAATACAATTTAAGGTGTGTTCTATTAGTTTAATAATTTAAGTAAGGGTTAATAAAATACATGTCTTACAACTTTAATACTTTAAATAGTAGTAAATAAAACACTTATATATTTACTTAAAATATTTTCTTATTTTGAATTATTGTTTATTTATTTTTATAGCAGGTAGTTTGATATTTAAACAAAAATTTAAGGACTTTCATGTTAGAGATAATGCTTTATTGATGTTGCATATTAAAGTTTGAGGATGTGTAAGAGATTTTTGAGATATTTTCTCAGTCTACATCTCCATGTGTGGAGTTAGTTGGATTCCACTCCAACTATATATACGTGTTGTATCTTGTGTTTGTTATATGTAATACAATTAAGTGTTTTGTGTAATGATGTTTGCTTATCAAATTTCCAATTTGGTATCAAAGCTCGTTCAACCTTGAATCTCTCATGAGAATGGCTGTGATCATGCTTATTCTGCAATAATTAAATATGTGTACATATGTTAGTGTAGGTATATGAGTTTTATGTAGGAGAGTGGATTGATTTTATTTTTTGAGTGTAGGTAGCTGTTGTGTGAAAGATGTCGCTGCCTATAATCAACGTCAGCACTGAAAACCTCCCAACTTCGTGGAAACCCTGAAGAGAAAGATCTCCTCCATCAAATAATATGTTTGAAGCTGTCAAGATCGATATCAGATCACGATTGACATTGTTATTGAAGAAAGGAGCTGCTTCCTCCAGTAAGTTAAGTCGATGTAACAAGAGTTGTCGTGCATATCGCCACGCGACTAGATTGTTGTTCATATATACGCTTGACCAAACAAAGGAGTGATTGGAGCAATTTTGTTTTGTACCATTGATGAGCAAATTTGTATGAAAGGAGCCATAAGCCATCACCATTGTGCAAGAGAAGAGACACACTGGTGCTTCTGCGTCTCAGTTGCCTGGACAGATTTAGCGAATTGTAATTATCTAATGAAATTACACTAGAATGAAATTACTTTTAGGAGTCTTGCTTACAACCTATCTTTTGAAGCCTCTTCGTCAAGCAAGAGATTTGCAGCTTGATTCTCTAGATTTGTGAAATGCATGGGAGTAGTTCTTGTTTACGACTATGTTGTACTTCTAAGAGTTGCATCTGGATATATTGTTTTCTTGCATCGTTGCAGTGTATACTAGTTCCATAAGAAGAATGAGAGGAGGTTGTTGCTGGAGTGAAATCCGCTGCCGAAGAGGGAGTCAATACATCCAACATAAGTTTGCATCTGAATCGAACATCCACTGTCGTAACTACTTCGATCCAGATCTGCAGATGTTGTTGAACCTTGGTAAACGATTTCGTAAATACAGAAGACTCCAGCGCTTTCAGGACTGCATTATCGTTTGTCCACAAATTTATTTGTTGATAGTTATTGTATTTCATAGATTGCATTGTTGATTTATTGAGTGGTGTGCAAATATGTGATGAAAGTGTGTTATGTATTGTGATTGTAAAAAAAAAATTATGACAGAACCAATCAACCAATATAGTATCCTAATCTAAATTAGTGGTTCTTGACGTACTTTGGTGTCACAGGAACATTTCATTGGTTTGGTTATGCATACTCTGTTATATGTTGGTCGTTTTTGTTGTACTTCGGTGTTTCAAGATTGTTAGTTACAAGGTATATTGTTTTAGATGTGTTTAAAGAAGATCAAATTGTATAATTGGCTGCTGAAGATATTCCATATACGGAATGTTATCCTAGATAACTGATGAATAGCACATAGGGTCGTGTATTCACAGATGGTAGCAGTTCCATAGAGTACTTTAATATCAAGATTGTCCTTCGGGAGATCGAGAAGCGTCAATTCTACAAAGTTTGTCAAAGATGGTCATAAGCATTTATATTTTAAATGAGTTGAATGGTAAGCTTGAAGATGAGGAAGAAAAGAGCGCAGTCCAGAGGCATCAGAGTGGGTATAGGCGTTGATGAAGACCATGCCAGACAAAGTTAAAGTGTTGTAACTCTTTACATGTTGAAACTATAATTTCATTATTGTAAGGTTTATTGAAGTAAGCATTAAAGTGGGGTGTTAGAGATAATACTTCATTAATGCTGCATACTAAAATTTGGGGATTAGTTTGAGGATGTGTAGGAGACTCTTGAGATATTCTTTCAACCTACATCTCTATGTGTGGAGTTAGTTGGATCCCACTACAACTATATATACTTATTGTATCTTGATGTGTTATATGTAATACAATTAAGTGTTTTGTGTAATTATGTCTACTTATCAAATTTCCAATTTTTCACATTTCAAAAAACCTTAAAAATTCTTGTTTATATTTAAATGAAGTAAAGAAAAAAAAATTTAATGACTTTTACATCTCAAAATAAAGGATATATATTCTGTAAAATTCTTGTTTAAATTTAAATGGTATAGACGAATTGGCAAGTGTTACACGAGTAGGAAAACCCATTCGACCAATCACAAAAAAAAGAAAGAAAAGATTTATAAAATGTTTTGAGATTATAAATTTTATTTTATTACCTTATGTGTAGATGAGATTATATAGAAAACTTCAAAAATAAAAAATAAAATGAGATTAAACATTGTAAATCAATTACTACTTCATTCAGCTTAAAATAGCCAACATTCATCTTAAAATAGGCCATAAAACTTAAAGACAAAGTTCTATGGTTAAGATTTTCATCAATTAAATGAAATTATAATTTATATAAAAACTCTTAATGAATTTAGAGAAAATTTTTAATAATTAAAAAAAAAATGAATTTCTCCATTAAATTAAATTCTCTTTTTGTTGCTGGCGGGGGGCAGCTTAATTGGTAAGTGCCGTGAAAATGAAGTTCCATGAGGTTTCAAGTTCAATTCCCCCCGACTTACCTTGTGTGCCGCGTAAGGGGCATCGTGGGCACACCTGAAGGTTATAGTGGTAGCGGTTGGATAACACGGCCACATGTAACGTGAGCACGTGCCCAACTAATTGCTCCAGACAAAAAAAAAAAAAAAAAAAATCTCTTTTTGTTTCCACTACATTGCATTATATAGCATTATAAAAATGATATTTTGAATATTCATCAATTTCCTTTCATTATTTTTTTATAAATTTAAAACAATAAACAACATTATCATAACAAATATAAAATAAAATATTGATTTATTAATTAAATCCTATAATATTAATTTAAATATAATAATATACATTAAAAATTTAAGAACTAGATTATAACTTTATTTACACTCAACCATTTTGAAAGCACATAAAATATAGGATTCTAGTAAAACCACTCATGATTATTTTGAAAAAGGCAATCTACTAAAAACTTGAAAAGGCATTGTAATAAAAAGGTTGGCTAGTTGTTTTATTAAATGTAATGTTATGTGAATCACTACTTTTTGTTGTTCAGAATTCATTTTTGAATGTAAAAATAGATATAACATGCTGAAAAAATTTCAGGACATTCGGTTTTTACAGAAATAATCACTTAAATCTACAAATCCAACAATTTTTTGCTGAATTTCAGGTAAATATCCCAAAAAAAACCTTCATTTCCTAGAATCTTTAGCATACCCCCTAAAAACACTAAAAACACTAGGTGAATCCGGTATAGCAAAACTTTTGATTTTTGAACCATTTGTTTTGGATTCTCGTTGTTATATTTTAGGTGGATGCACAAAAAATTTGGTCTCCGTTACAATCTTTAAATTTGGTCTTCGTTACAATGGCGACATAAAAACGAAAACAACTCATGAATGGTGAAGTTTGGACTCATTGGGGTCGGAGGTAGTTAGAGAGGCCACTCCGTTGAAATCGTAGGTGCCACCGCTAGATTTGGATATCCCAACATTCATGTATGTTTGCCTCTTATTACGCTGACTCGGTGCAAGAGATTAGAGAGACAGATATTTGTATATGTTGTTTCTAATCCTCTGCTCTGCTCTCTGTTTTTTATTTAATTCTCTGCTTGCTTGCTTTTAGATAGGCCAATACTCTGCATGATTTCCCATTTGCTAACGGACAAAGTTTCCATGTGTTGTGTAGAATTGAAAATAGTCTTATAAATGAAATAAGCCAAACCGCTGACTCTATTTCCAATCAAATCACATGACTCAAAGACAACATCAACATGCCTTTGATATAATTCAACGGAACCAGATCATCAATGACAACGAGAATGATTTATAAATAAAAAATATATCATTGTGCCTCCCAGCAGATCACTGTAAGAAATCAATGCGATAGTTGTAGAATCCTTGATCAGAGTATGCAATTTTATGCAAAGCAAGCGTATAGTCAAACATTGTAATATATAGAATCTGCTATGAAAATTTATCATGTAAAAAATTGGATACTGAAGAGATTTAAGCAACTGTAGCATATCATTTGGAATGGCAACAATATTTGATTGATTATTTAGAGATGGTACTAGTGAATCAACCTTTAGAAGAAAAAATAAGAGGAAGAAATAAAAAATAGAGAGAACATGGAGAGCCACCTTGTTCCACTAATAAAAATGAATCAATTTTTTTTTAGGAGTGGGCTAACTCGGGAGTAATCTTTCTTCATGAGTTATCTTTTCGGCAGGTTTTCTGGTGGGGCGGTTTTAAATTTCCGGCCAATCCAGAACTCTGATCAATTTTCTGAGCATCTGGTGGGGAAAAACCCCTGGAGTAAGGTTCTGATATGCATGGAACTTTGATCCATGCGAAACTCAGGTTACCCCTGAAAATTTGGCTAGATTCAGGCCCATTCTTTTCCCTGAAAAACGGGTCTGTTTGCTCTCGAGTTAGCCTACTCCCCCTTAACAGAGTATGTATATGTTTATTAATAATTGTTTTTTAATAGGAAATTATTAGAAATGACAGGCTGACACCATGCTAGATGTTGTTCTAGAGTCTGTACTTAAGGCTAGGAAGTACAGGGTCTAGGCATCCGAAAGTGAGTAAAAGATAAAAAGGGGAAAAATCAACCTTCGGGAAAAGGAAGCTAAGGCTAATTTCTAAGTTGTCTTTGTCTCACTTCCAAACGTTCCTGGATGCTTATATCCCGTTCAATTGCGGCCCATGAATGTTCATAACTTCGTCCCCGACAACGGCGACAGAAAGATGTTGTTCCAGAGTCTGTACTTAAGGCTAGGAAGTACAGGGTCTAGGCATCCGAAAGTGAGTAAAAGATAAAAAGGGGAAAAATCAACCTTCGAGAAAAGAAAGCTAAGGCTGATTTCTAAGTTGTCTCTGTCTCGCTTCCAAACATTCCTGGATGCTTATATCTCGTTCAATTGCGGCCCATGAACGTTCGAGTTCATCCCGGGTGATGGCGGTTTTCAGTATGGTGTCAAAAAGGTTCAAAGAAATGCTGGTTTGATCCGATAGGCCGGGTTCAGTGTTGGGTTGTCTTGCAAAGGGCACAGTCATGGAGGAACATAAAATGAAAAGAAAGTTCGAGGTTTAAAATGTTACTTCAATTTTTTGACCATATAAAAGAGAAATTTCGAAATCCGATGTTAAAGGTAGAACACAAACCAAAGGCCTTCTCCCGTAAATAAGTTAACTTTTTAAAGAATCATGTATGAAATGTGAGAAAACATTAAACAATCGACAATGCGAGGCTCCTACCAAGGGAGAATCTCGCCCTGTAATCAGAAGAAGAAAAAAACAAGAAGTAATCTGATGAAGCATAAAATATAGAGATCTAAAAAGTTCACAGGTCTTGTACCTGTTGATAGTCGATACAGAGGAAAAACTGCAAGCGATTAGACGACTAAAAAGTTGGTCACCACAGTAGAAGTTGCACTAAATTGTAGCTAAGAATTCATCAAAAATATATTTGTGAAATGAAATTTAATGTAAGATAACAGAGAAAACAAAATTCATAACTCAGTCTTCACGGAATCAGGAATCTTCGGATTGCTTTGTATTAATTTTCAAAAGAAAGAAAGTCTCTATTACAATCGGCCAAGAAAGGTCCAACCTTTTATTCTCACTTCAAAATGCATATTTATACAAACTTCTAAACATTTGAATCTCAATCGTTCTAGAAGTTTTCGGTTACAAAATGAGAATTTTATGCATTTCACTTCTTTGTCTTTGTCCTCTTTCCTGTGGGCAAAGCACCTTCATTTCTTTACTCTTTAGGTTCTAAAAATAGAATGACAGACATCTGTCATTATTTTGCACCAGAAACCTGCCCTTTCGCCTGCTCGGTGCAAGTGACACACCTCTCCACCAACTAGGCTATCAACCTGGAAGGCTCTGCTTGGTCACTTGCTTCAAGAGTGTAACAACTCTTTGCCAGCTGCAGTAAACTTTTTCCCACTTGTCGATCCTCTGCGATGATGGAGCATAATTGTAAACTTGGTTGTAATAGCCATTTGTCCACTTGGGCCATATAAACCTGGCTAATCTGGGATATCTCCACTTGTTGCTTCTCCATGTTTTCTTTGATGTCCAACAGATGTTTAGCTATATTGATTTTTCCCAGTGTCCCAACACTGCTTTCCTTATCAAGGTCTAGCAAACCTTTACTTATCAAAGAGAACATTTCCTCACAAAAATTCTTTACTTTGTTAGCTCTCCCCTTGCTTTCTGATATGTTCTGCTCCCAGGGCTTCAGCAGGATATTACCTCTGGTTTGTTCCGCGATGGATAATTTTAAGCTGCTGACCGTCTCTATCTTCCCTGTAGCTATAACAATGTCTTGGAAGGCGACCCATGCTGCCCCGACTTCTCTAAATCTCGAAGAAATATTTTCTAATATTTGATCTATCATTCGGAAATGGTTCTGAATGGTTCTCACCTTTACCAGCAGGTTTTGTTGAGCTGTAAGTACCTTATGTCGGATTTCGGCAGCCTGCAATCTAGACACCTTTATGTCTACAACCTGTTTCTTGGCCACCTCCAATTTCGACTGCAACTCTATAATCTGCTGCCCCTGCTGGCTTACCTGTGTTTGGCTGGTTTGCCCTGACTGGTGCGCCTGCTCGAGGTCGAACCTGAGCTTCTCTATTTCACACAGGTCGGATGTTCGAGCTTCCTCAAGGCTCCTTCTCACCTCGTCCCTGGCATTCGCTTTGGCAGTAGCCACCTTGTCTTCCAATTTATTGATCAGGAGGTTCTTTCGTTTTAACTGGGCCATCAAAGTCCCAACCGAGTACTGATTTACTGTAGCGTAAGCCCCTAGTGTCCTAGCTATCTCCTCTGCAAATTCTCCCTCTTTCGCGGCCTTCCCTTCTGTAATGATTTTAAATTTTTTAGCCATTACGCCCTCTTTTTGATAAAATCCTTTCCTTACCACTG